>BQNB010154980.1:0-15451 GCA_026074375.1 Tanacetum coccineum
GATAAGCCCATAGTGAATGAAGTTAGACCAGGAAATGTTTTTTTATAAAACTCATTCATTCTCCTCAAGGCCTTTCAACAGAACAACAGTACTAAGAACAGATTTTTCAAAACAAAAGGTTTATACCGCTAAGGTAAAAGAAGTTAGTACTGTTGGGGATAATTAGGACACTGCTATTAAGTCCTCAGCAGGTTGTAATTGGAGAACACAAAGATACAATTGTAATATTCTCTCCAAATACAATGGTGGATCAAGTCTTAGAAATTGTTCAACTTTCAAAGATCCACTAGGCAGACTCAAGCCTAAACAGGCTTGGGTCCCTAAGAGAGTCTAATCACTTTCTTTTAATGTGCAGGATAATCCACATAGAACTCTAAAGAATAAAGGAATTGTTGATAGTGGATGTTCCAGGCACATGACAGGGAACAAGGCCTACCTTGCTGATTTTCAAGACTTTAATGGTGGCCCTGTTGCCTTTGGAGGTAGTAAAGGTTATATCATGGGTAAAGGCAAAATAAAAACTGGTAAGTTAGATTTTGAGGATGTAAGCTTTGTGAAAGAACTTCAGCATTTTAATCTCTTTTCTGTGTCACAAATGTGTGACAAAAAGAACAAGGTTCTGTTTACTGACTCTGAATGTCTTGTTTTGTCTCCTGATTTTAAGTTACCTGATGAAAATCAGATAATACTTCAAGTCCCCAAACAAAACAATATGTTCAGTTTCAATTTAGAGAACATTGTTCCTTTAGGAGATTTGGCTTGTTTAATTGCAAAGGCTACATGTGATGAATCTAACTTATGGCATAAAAGGTTGGGTCATGTTAATTTCAAAAATCTAAATAGACTTGTGAAGGGAAACCTTGTCAGAGGTTTACCTTCAAAGCTTTTTCAAAATGATCACACATGTGTTGCTTGTCAAAAAGGAAAGCAACACAAGGCCTCTTGTAAGGCCAAATTAGTTAGCTCTATTAGCCACCCCCTACAACTTCTTCATATGGATTTGTTTGGACCTACATATGTCAGAAGTTTAAATCAGAAGACATATTGTCTAGTCATCACTGATGATTTTATCAGATTTAGTTGGACATTTTTCTTAAGAACTAAGGATGAAACTAGTGCAATCCTTAAGGACTTTATAAGACAGATAGAGAACCAATTAAATCAAAAAGTGAAAACCATTAGATGTGATAATGGAACAGAATTTAAGAACAGGGATATGATTGAATTCTGTGGGTTAAAAGGGATCAAGAGGGAATACAGTAATGCCAGAACTCCACAACAAAATGGAGTTGCTGAGAGAAAGAACAAGACCCTTATTAAGGCAGCAAGGACCATGCTTGCAGATTCATTTTTACCTAACACATTTTGGGCTGAAGCAGTTAGAACTGCTTGCTATGTGCTAAATAGGGTATTAGTGACCAAGCCTCATAATAAGACACCTAATGAACTTTTAACTGGTAAGAAACCAATTATAAGTTATATAAGACCTTTTGGGTGCCATGTGACCATCTTGAATACCATTGACCACTTGGGCAAGTTTGTTGGAAAATCTGATGAGGGATTTTTAGTTGGGTATTCTCTACAAAGCAAGGCTTTTAGAGTTTACAACTTAGAAACCAGAAGAGTTGAAGAAAACCTGCACATAACCATCTTAGAGAACAAACCGAATGTTGCAGGGAAAGGACCAACTTGGCTTTTTGATCTTGATTATTTAACTGATTCTATGAACTATCATTTTGTTAGATCAGAGAATCAAGCTAACCATCATGCAGGTCAAAAAGAATCAAACCAATTTGCAGGTACAAAAGACAAAATTGATGCAGGGAATTCTGAACAAGAAGATGAATCTGTTCAAGACTGTTTTGAACTGCCAATATGGCATTCTTATTCTTCTCCTGCTTCAAAATCAGATGATAAGAGGGAAGCTCCAAGAGAGGAAGAACAAGTCTTTCTGGATGATCTTGCAAGACTACAAAGGCAAGAAAAGGAAGCTAATGAGGAAGCTGAAGCTCTCAGGAAGGATCTTGAACAAGACTCTAAGAACTTGGTTACTCAGGCAGAAGCTGCTTAGTCTAGCAGTACTAACATTTTTAGTACTGTTAGCACAACAGCTAAAGCTAGCGGTACTAACTTTGTTAATACTGTTAGCATACCAGTTAGTACTGCCAGTCCAAATGAGGGACTATCTCTTTCTGAAGCAACCAATTCCCAAGAAGATGACACAGAAATACCTCAAAATGAGGATATTTATCAAGATACTACTGATGGTATCTTTACAAATTCATCTTATGATGATGAGGGTGCAGCGGCTGACTTCACAAATTTGGAAACTGTTGTGAATGTTAGTCATATTCCCACATCAAGGATTCATTCCACTCATCCTTTAGCACTCATACTAGGAGATCCAACCTTAACAGTACAAACAAGAAGCAAACTAAATAAAAGTTCTGGCTCTCATGCTTTTGTTAGTTATATTCAAAAGCAAAGGAGAAACAATCATAAGGACTTCCATCATTGTGTATTTGCTTGTTTTCTGTCTCAACATGAACCCAAGAAGATTTCAGAAGCTCTTGAAGATGAAAGCTGGGTTGATGCCATGCAAGAAGAGTTGTTGCAGTTTGAGATACAAAAGGTTTGGATTCTAGTAGATTTGCCTTATGGGAAAAAGGCTATCGGTACAAAGTGGGTGTACCGAAATAAGAAGGATGAAAGAGGAGTGGTTGTCAGGAACAAAGCTAGATTAGTTGCTCAGGGACACAGGCAAGAGGAAGGAATAGACTATGATGAGGTTTTTGCTCCTGTGGCTAGGCTTGAAGCCATAAGGATCTTTTTAGCATATTTGCCTCCGTATATGGGCTTTATAGTCTATCAGATGGATGTGAAAAGTGCCTTTCTCTATGGCAAGATTGATGAAGAGGTATATGTGTCTCAACCACCAGGTTTCCTAGATCCTAAGTATCCTGAGAAAGTCTACAAAGTGGTTAAAGCTCTGTATGGGTTACATCAAGCTCCCAGAGCATGGTATGCTACTTTATCCACTTTCTTGTTGAAGAATGGATACAGAAGAGGGACAATAGACAAAACTCTCTTCCTTAAGAAGGAAAAATGTGATATCATTTTAGTTCAAGTCTATGTGGATGATATCATCTTTGGGTCTACATAGCAATCTTGGTGTGATGAGTTTGAGGCATTAATGAAGAGTAGATTTCAGATGAGTTCAATGGGAGAGCTTACTTTCTTTCTTGGCTTACAAGTCAAACATAAACCAGATGGTATATTCATTAGTCAGGATAAGTATGTTGCTGAAATCCTGAAGAAGTTTAACTTTGCAAGTGTTAAGACTGCCAGTACACCAATTGAGACTCAGAAGCCTTTAGTCAAGGATGAGGAAGCCAGTGATGTGGATGTACATCTCTACAGGTCCATGATTGGTTCCTTAATGTATGTGACTGCTTCTCGGCCTGATATTATGTTTGCAGTCTGTGCTTGTTCTAGGTTTCAAGTCACTCCAAAGATCTCTCATTTAAGTGCTGTCAAAACAATTTTTAGGTATCTAAAGGGCAAACCCAAACTGGGCCTTTGGTATCCTAGAGAGTCTTCATTTGACCTAGAATCTTACTCAGACAGTGATTATGCTAGAGCAAATCTCGACAGGAAATCCACAACAGGAGGTTGTCAATTTCTTGGCAGAAGACTCATCACTTGGCAATGCAAAAAGCAGACCATTGTGGCCACTTCTACTACAGAAGCAGAATATGTTGCTGCTGCAAGCTGCTGTGGGCAAGTGTTATGGATTCAAAATCAAATGTTAGACTATGGGTTCAACTTCATGAACACAAAGATCTACATTGATAATGAAAGCACCATTTGCATTGTAAAGAATCCAGTATATCATTCCAAGACGAAGCATATTGCTATAAGGCACCACTTCATACGAGATGCTTATGAGAAGAAGCTTATCCAGGTGCTTAAAATCCATACAGATGACAATGTAGCTGATCTACTAACCAAGGCATTTGATGTTAGCCGATTTTAGTTCTTGGTTGTTTCAATTGGGATGATGAATCCATAAGCTACGTGGGTTAAAGGGAGGCAATATGAGGTGTTGTCTATAAAACTTCTCATCTACTAATCATATCATCTCTCTCATACACACATAGCTATGAACTCTCAACGTGAACTAAACCCTTATGCTCCACCTTTCTACCCATCAAGATTCAATCGCCATCATGCAAGCATAACTAAACGTACCAACAAGTGCTTCGTACACTTACCGGTAGCAACTGGACTAAGAAACCGTGTTCAAGAGTAAGAAGATTGCTCAAGTTGTTCGTGCTATGATTCAGGGTAAGAATTCTCTTGTGAAGCATTTTGAAGACATGAGATTATGTAGTCCATCCAAAGAGTTTTTGCAGGTGTGATTCGATCCACCAAGAGACGGGTTTATGTCATGTTTGACAACAAAGGAAATGAGTACTATTGGAACGATGTGTGCTAGGTACATTGGTTAGTATGGTTGATGTCGAGGGAAATATGTCTTTCACATTAAAAGTCAACTAGGTTAAAGCAAGCAATTTCAGATTAGAGATTTAGTATGCTTTTAAACTAATCCTAGAAGTAGGTACTACTATTAGTAGAAATATTAGCAATTAGTTAGTATGTATAGTATGTACAGTTATATAGTTTGCATGAAATTTAGGTGTAATGATACATTTCAACTTTAGGTGCTGCTTGTCAAAGGTTTGAGTTGCTTAAGAGAGTCACTAAGAAGAATTATTGATGGTGCTAAAGCACTCTTGATACTTACATTATTCATTCGTAGTTTGGACAAAGTTAGTACCGACAGTGTAAAATTTAGTACCGCTGGACAAAGTTTGTACCGCTAAAGAGACGTTAGAGAAAAATACCGCCAAGGGTACAAAGTGTAAATTGGAATGGGTTCTTTCAAATTAGGTCTCCTAAACCTATAAGAACCCATCTCAATCGTACAATCACTCACGCAATCTCTCTAACTTACATTCTCAATTACAAGCCCTAATCTCTCTTACCGACGATCTCTCTATTCGAAGCAACATGGCTGCTCTTGAGTCCTGTCCTAAGCATAACATGATCGCATACTTGGAAAAGACTGAAGGGAATATAGAGTTTCATGAAGTCATTGATTTTCTTCGAAGAAGCTACATTTATCATGCGCTTACTGTAAGTCTTATAGTTTCGACCACATTCGTTGAACAGTTTTGGACGTCTGCTAAGTCCAAAACAATCAACAATGTTAGGCACATTGTTGCCAAAGTAGCTGGCAAGCCTATGTCTATCTCTGAGGCATCAATATGAACTGATCTTCTATTTAATGATGCTGATGGAATAGACATTTTACCTAATCAAGCTATCTTTGACATAATACAGCTTATGGGATATGAAGGGGATTTAACTGTATTAACATTTAATAAAGCTTTGTTTTCACCCCAATGGAGGTTTTTATTTCACATAATTGTTGGGTCTGTGGCCTTGTTCCTATCTCTATGTATATGTCTTGACAACAAAAGGGTTTGATTATTTTATTTCTATGTAATTATGCGTACCATTGGATGCGTGTTTGTGATATGTTTGCTTGTGTTTTGGTTGCGTGTTCATGTAGTGCGATTGTCTGCTTTATGTTTTCTCGTTGTTTTACTGTGTCCAGTGGTTAAAAATTTATAAATTGGGGTAGTTTTTTTTGGTTAATTTTTTTTTAAAATTGGAGTTATTTTTAGTATGTGTTGTTGATCGATGGTGAGGGGGAGGTTCGTGTAGGGGGGAGGGGGAGGAGTGGAAGTGGAAGGGAAAGGTTTGTGGGGGAGTAGTGGTGTTTAGGGGGTGAGGCGGTTTATGAGGTCTTGCGAGAGGTATTTTCAGGTTTTTTTTTTAGGATTTCGTTCTTTCTGGCCACCTGAATAGTAAGTTTGTTAAGTCAATGGTTTTTTTTAAGATAGATAGATCGATTTGGGTTAGAATGGGTCAGGTGGGTGTGAGGGGTGGTTGGAATTGGGACAATGGTACGAGGAGTTATTTCTCAGATAAAGTATCAAAGATCTTCTCCACATCTACAGTGGGTGGTGGGAAGGGTCTCTTATTTTTTTTTTTAAGGTTTGTTATGGATACATTATTAATAGAAGTAGTGATGCTTTTTTGCTTGTTTACGTCAAGCTTTAAGAAGCATTTTAGAGAGTCACTGGAGAATAGTTTTACTGATTGTTACTGTTGAAGCATCGATACTTACATTGTTCATCTTAGTTTGGACAAATTAAGGTACCGACCCTTGCAAAGTTAGTATCGCTGGGCAAAAGTTTTGTACCGCTTTAAGAGACATTGGAGAGAAGTAAAAGGAGAAAATTTTTTACCGCCAAGGTGTTACAAAGTGTAAATTGGAACGTTTTCTTTAAAAATTAGGTCTCCTAAACCTATAAGAATCCATTTCAATCGCACACTTACTCAAGCATTCTCTCTAACTGACATTCTTCTTTACAAGCCCTAATCTCTCTTACCGACGATCTCTCTCTTCTAAGCAACATGGCTGCTCTTGAGTCCTGTCCTAAGCACAACATGATCGCATACTTGGAAAAGACTGAAGGGAATGTCGAGTTTCATGAAGTCATTGATTTTCTTCGGAGAAGTTATATTTATCATGCGCTACTGTAAGTCTGTTGTTTCAACCACATTCGTTGAACAGTTTTGGACGTCTGCTAAGTCAAAACTAATCATCAATGTTAGGGCACCTTAATACTGCCAAAGTAGCTGGCAAGGTTCTATATGTGTTATTCTGAGGCATCAATCGAACTGATCTTATTTTTGATGATGCTGGATTGGGATAGACTCATTACCAAATCAACTATCTTTGATGCTATTCAGCTTATGGGATATGAAGGGTATGTTACTGTGTTACATTTATAAAGCTTTTTTTTCACCACCAATAGAGGTTTTATTTCACACAATTTAATCATTGTTTTGTTTCAAGTTCCAAAACCATCCAATTTCTCTCTAACATCCCAACCCACATCTCACTCTTGTTCTTGGTTGATCTTAAGATTACTAGTATTCTACATTTTTCCAAATTAATTTTTGATGGTATGCTTAGACATCTAGAGGCTAAGAAGAAGTTTGTCATGTATCCTCGTTTTATTTCTATATTTTTAGGTAGAAAATTAGCTAGTATAAATATTCCTTTAGCTCACTTTCCTGTACATAGTTTAACTAGTAAAGTTTTTTCTTTTATGATTAAGAAAGGGAAACATTTTTCAGGCAAAGTTACACCTTTGTTTGATAATATGTTGGTCCAATCAACTCAGGATAAGGGTGCTTCCTCAGAAAGACTATCTGATGAACAACAATCACCCTCCCCTGCTCCCACTAGTGAAATCCCAAATAAGTCACTGCCTGACTCATCTTCTGCTCAACCTAGTGAGGTCCCTTTTGAGCAACAACCTGACCCTTCACCCAGACCTTCACCAAGACCTTCACCCACTCCTATTGTTCCTGATTCAATCCCAGAACATACTGGTGAGAATCTTGGAGATCATTCATCCAATGATCAATCCCTTTCAGGGAATGAGGATGCAATGACCCTCCAAAATGTCTATGATCTTTGTATCTCTTTATGTAAACAGGTTTCAGTTCAAGCCAAAGAAATTAAACTCTTGAAGGCTAAGATCTCAAAGCTCAAGAAGAAAGCTACACCTGTCATCAAACATTTTAAAGCATATCAGAAGAGAATCTCAAAGGAGCAAAGACAACAAAGGAAGAGTCTCTCAAAGAAAAAGAGGGTGCAGCAAGAGTCTGTATCCAAACAAGGGAGGAAGAATGCAAAAGGAGATGGTAAAGCAAAAGAAAATGCTCAAAGTAAAGGGAGGTCAAAAGAAATGATGAATGAAGACAAAGAAAATGATGAAGTTAGTCTTAGTACTGAAGATGAAGTTAGTACTGCTAAGGAAGGAGTTAGTACCGACTTTGAAAAAGTTAGTACCGACAGACCAAAACTTAGTACTGACGATTTCAAAGTTAGTACTGATGAACAAATGGAAAGTACTGATGATCAAGTTGATGCTTCTGAAGAGATCTTTAAAGGTTCTGAAGACCAAGGAGAAGGTACTGAAGAGAAAGTTGAAAGTACCACTGAGCAAAAAGAAAAGTCCAAGAAGAGTGGGAGAGCGGAAGAGAGAAAACAAAATTGCAAGAGAAGAAGCAGCAAAATGAAAGACTCTCATTAAAAACTTTATGATGTTAAAAGAAAGAATTGAAGCAACAGAATACGTGCTGAGAAGTCTTCATGAGCAAGAAAGAGAGCATTCTCTAAGAAGATAAGCTAAATTCTGAGTCCTCACCCTTCGTCCTAAACTTTTCCATGATACTATTGCTAGCTCAAGAAAGTTCCTTGCTTCACAAAGATCACAAGCCATCAGAAATAACCTCCAACCAAGAATCAACTCAAAATCAATGATAAAACCTACTTAAAGCATGTGGGAAACTTCAAACATGCTAATTTGAAGAGCAAGAAGTTTGAAGACATTCAAGCTTTGTATGAAAAGATTAAGAGATTTAATGAAGATTTCATCTCTACTAGATCTGCTCAAGATGAAAGGTTTATCAAGAGAATGAATGAAAAAAGAGCTGGTTTATATCCAAAAGTAAAGGATCAAGGAAGAAACCATAGAGAAGTTCCCCCCCCCCCCAGGTAGAGGATAGAAGAAGAAAGAGTACTAGACAAAAAGAAAACTAGTACTAGAAAAAATATGTCAAGAAAAAGAAGATATAATTCAAAACACTTCTATGTGGATGATAATGAAAAACAAGATGATGAACTGAAATTGTATTTATCTATAGTTCAGGATGAAGAAAAAGAAGTAGACTATGAGATTCTTGACAGAAAATATCCTATCATTGACTGGAAGACAGTGTGTCTTGGAACAAAACCACAGTTTGATGAATCCAAAGAAGAAGAGATCAATCTGAATGTGGTACTTCAAGAAGGCAATGGAACAAACAAAGATACTTTAGTATTTTAACGACAGTATTGTCCATATTTGATAGAGAAGATCTAATGCGTAGTTATTAATCTGGAATGGAGTAAATACAAATGAATGCCTGGAAGTTTTGAAAGAGTTCTTTGGGGAGATTTGAAGGTTTTGTTCAATCCAGATGAACAAGATGAGTTTGGAGGCTCCACAAAACATGAATGGAAGTATTCAGTTGAAGTTCACATTCCTCAGCGAGTACACACTTTGATGACCTAATTGAAGGAGTCGTTCATTCCTCGAGCCTAAACAGAGAAGAAGTATCCTTTAAAGAAGGAAATAGTAGTGCAAATGCTAAATCTAAAATTGGAGTCTGAAGAAGAAAGTACAATGGCATTGAAATTAATACGATTTATCAAGAAGGTACTTGCTGATTTAGAATCTGAAGAACAAGGCTGATGGAAATGAGAAGGGATTTGAGTGTTGGCGAACGCACCACACCAACAAATGGTTATCAATTCACCCATCTTCAAAAGGCAGAAGAATTGGCTAGTCCAACAAGCAACCGCTTGGGGAAAGACTCTCCCAAATCAGTTTATATGGTTTTTAACAATTTAACCAAAAATTGTAGGGTAAATCAACTCACCTTGCTTCTTGGTGAAAGTTGGCAGTCCCGAGATCAAACAGTTCTTGGTAAAGAGAATCAATCTGTTGATAGCTGATAGTGTGCTAAAAACAAATTGTTTATCCAATGCACCAGTTATAATAATGAAGCATTGGCTAGTCCAAACCAACGGTAATTTTGGTAAAGACTAATCAAATCGTTGATTGTGATGATTTCCAAAAACTTTAATGGTAAGTAACTCCCATATTCTTAATGACGAGTTACCTATCCCAGAGCCAAA
The DNA here is from genome assembly GCA_026074375.1 of Tanacetum coccineum. NCBI lineage: Eukaryota > Viridiplantae > Streptophyta > Magnoliopsida > Asterales > Asteraceae > Tanacetum > Tanacetum coccineum. Next base: position 9,893 of record BQNB010154980.1, read on the forward strand.
TGCTAATGTAAAGGAAACATCAAATCCTTATGGCTGGTAGTTTGCCAAAAAACACTTAGTCATACAAGCCAACTAGTAGGATTGTAGGTATCAAGATGTTGCTGAGTACTGAACAGATGTTGCTAAGCATTGCCTGAAAACAAAGGATGGCTGCTAAAGAAGGATAGAATTGTACAAGATTAAAAAATCATGAAAATGTTTGGATACATCCTCTGTGGCATTAAAAGAACTTAAAGAACAATCAAGTTCTTAAAGGAATGAAGAAACATGAAGTTAAAATAGTTTAACATCAAGTTTAAGGGAGGATTGTTAGGATTAATGTTTTCTTAACTTAGTACCGACAGTACAAATAGTTAGTACCGACAGTTATACTTATACTGACGTACAAATTAGTTATAGTTACTGTTGTTAGTTTATATCGTTAGTATAAATTAGTTTGTACCGATACAAGATTTTGAAAGATATTTTTTAGATATACTGTCAGAAAACTAGTAAGCATTTAGGTATCCTTGGTGATATAAAAGGAACTAGGCATATTAGTAACACAGAGTTCAACACAAGAACATACAGAACACACAATATCATAGTTAGGAACACTTTAATAAAGTTGTTATTCAGATTGATTCATTGTTCTTCTTAGTACTTATGTTAAGATTCCGCATTAACATATAGTATTCATAATCATTGTTTCTACATAGTCAGTTGTATTAATACATCTTGACTATCATCCTTTATTGGTTGCAAAGATCCATTCAGTTAAACAAGGAACCACAAATTATTAAAGTAAAGTAAAGATGAGCGCCGACTTATGGCCCCAATAGTAATTTCAAGTTAATTTCAAACTTCATGTTTATGACTTCCAAGAAAACATAATCATGTAGCTTACCTTTTTATCTTGACACATTTTCTTAATAGGGCTACATACATTAAATTGTGAGGAGTTCGAGTAGACGTAATAGTTTTTCTTACTTTTTGTAAAGAAAAACCTTAGTCATATTGTTCTAAGTTGTTCCTATTGCACATAATTAACGATTGCTCCACTTGTGCATGGAACAAGCTTCTTTGCATAAAACAAAGACCCACACTAGTTATTTGTTTGTAATCAACTATAGTCAGTGTCATAGATAGAAGTATGAAAACCATATTAACACAGCTAGTGTACTATAGAACTCTATTAATTAATAAGTAATCAGATAACATAAAACGGAAGCGACATCTCAAAGAAAACAAGTTATCATAAGATAATACACGGTGATTCTTTACTAAATAAAGATGTTTCATACTTGGAAAGTAGATTTAATTATTCAAGCCAAGAAATAAAGTAAGATGCTTATGAGGTAAACAGCTCATAACTCCCACTGAATTTGACAACATTGCAAGTTTGTCATTTTTCATTTATAAAATGCATTGCTCCCACTAGATCTGACAACATTATGAGTGTTCCTTCACTAGTGAAAGTAATTTGCAATTTATCTTCATTTTAACATTGTCTACACATTTATTGCTAATGTGAGTCACATGGACTAGTAAGCATGTACTCAGATATCCAAGGAAGTGTGTTCAGGTTTTAGCTATCATAACTATTTATTAACTTGAAAAATTGGCATGCAGTTCTTCCTTTATCTGCTTCACATACCTTTACCATAAGGGTGTGTAGCACCTATTACCGGGTTAAGGAAACAACTATGGACACGAGTTCTCTAGTTGTCGCCCTTTCCAGTTTTGCGGTGATATTTTCGTCTTTTTCTAAGGAAACTAGATACGGTTTATTTTTCACAAGTAAAGAAATAACCCGTTAGTTTATGTATACCATTACATTAATAACATTTAAAAAGAACTTTGCAGAAGTCAATAGTATTTTAGTATTTTCGATAATTAATCTCTTAAAAATTAACTACCTATGTTTATATGAATAAACAATTAATTTTTATAAGGGTCTAAGATCCAACTTGACGTTCTACCATTAATGCAGTTGATTTACTAGAGATGGTAAACTCAAAAGATAATCAATGGGTGATAATTGCCAACATGTGCAACTCTTAGCCATATGGGGCCCAAGGCATCATAATCCAAGATTATAATGTCAAGATCAAGGCAATATTATCCAGAATAATATTATCAAGTTGGCATGTTTAGCCCCATCGTATGCCCTGGGTCAAAGGTCTAACCAACCATACTTGATATAAGTCGTCCAATACAAAATCAGTAATTATATAGTCTCAAGTCCGACCATACGATTATTATATTACCTTGTTTTGCAATTCACCTAAGACTGTCTTAGAGTAAAAAAAACAAACTCAAGTGATTTAATACTTGGATGACAAATGACTTAATTTTAAGGTATAAAAATTTTGATAAAAATAAATGTACCAAAATTATGTATAAGGAAGCATGCATAGATCCTTATAACACTAACATTTTAAAACATTACCATTTTTTAATTTCTATGTATTAAAAACATCCCTTATATTTTATAATCCACATGTGATTTATAAAATTAGGGTTACCACATTTAGTTTACAATATTTCCAAGTATAAGTAATTAAATTACTACAGATAAGGTTAAATCCCCATGAGATTTAATCAAACCCTAGTAATTTTTACGACATACTTTTAATATTGTTAAAACGTTATTGTAAAAATGTTTATTCTTGCGTTGTTCCGTCGCAGGTTCCCTCTCGGAAACCACTAAACCCCTGCGTTATAGAACATTGCAAGAAATAACAAGTTTACTTATATTTGCAACACTATCTACCAAAGTGTACATATCAATATATATACAATGAGCATAATGATCGAGTGCTTTTAGTTCATATTTGTCACACCCCGACAATGGCGGAAACTCGGGAATGCAACATAATGATCAATCATAACACAAGATACAAAATAGAGAAAACTACATTGCAAAAACTTCAAGTGTTACGAAGACCATCAACCTCTAACAACCTCGAGTGATGTCCCAAATCACAGCTAAATCCACAATCTCTTACAGTTATCCAAAAGCCCACACAGGGGTCCAAATCCAAACTTAATCCAAATCTTCCAAATAATAAAACCAAAAAAATAAACAAGCAAGACACACTATGAAAAACCACTCGTGATACTTTCTAAGTCTGCTACCGACATAAATCACCAACTTATCCTCTTCACTTCCTCCTGAAAATGATACTAAATACTTCAACAATAATGAGGTGAGCTCGTAGTATGACCTAAACCCAAAAGCGTGCCGAATATATCAAACAATGTACAAAAATTGCAATATGACGAGTGAATATATATGCAAAAAAACCAAAACATCACCGCTAAACAATAAACTAATAAGTCACTTACGAACCTAAAGGGCCAACTAGCTGGAGTCACAAAAATTAGGGCATGACACCACAAACTAGGGATAGGCGTACATCGCTTCATAACACACAAATACTGGGTAGGCGTACCCATCCGATCCAAACAATCATACAACACATAATATTCACATAGCAGTCATAAGCACATATCTTGTCCCAAAAACAAAACCATATTTCGCAAAAATCAATTCAAAACATTTCAAAACACATTTGAGTATCATTTTCCCCCAACGAAAAAGACAGTAAAAAATGGGGCTACGAGAACTCACCTCAAGCATGTATTTAGCAACCAAATCTCAATCACACAAGCAAATGCAACGACGCCCGCACACGACCTAGTCCAGTTAATGTCCCAATTTAATCATCCATTTCCAAAACAATCTTCACGTTTGATGCATAGAGTTTAGACGCGTTGTACAATTTCTCATAACAATTTAGTGGTGTGATGGTTGACGACATATCCCAACAATCATATCAATCCCATTACTTAATAACACATACTTATACTATTTAGAGAAATAGATAAGTAATATACGTAAATATTTATAATTAATAATTATAAATATATCTCGGTAAGTCCATTCGGTAACCTTAGTCACCGTGAAAATAATCATATTAGAGTTGAAAATGGAACTTTTACTCATAATAAACATATTTGAGAAGTTTCGAGAAAATTATATTTTTCGTCTTTTAGTGAATTTATTAAATAAATAGAATAATAAAATAATATTTTATTATTTAAAATTTAAAAATCATGTTTTTAGGTAAAATTTCTAAGTATAAACTTTTTACGAAATTTTGACATGACCCGTACGCTCATACAACGTTTTCCAAGGTTTCAAACCTTATTTTCAACACTTTTTACCAATTCGACACTTTTCGACAAAATTCCAAAATCTTAATCTTTAACGTTTACTAAAACGTTTTTCCAAAATATCATTCAATATCACTTCGTAAATACATTTTCACTTTCAAAAGTCCGTCAAAACTCTTATAACGACTAAATATCGCTTATTGGGCTTTAAGGCCCAATAAGGGTCCATTAAGATTTTTATAAGTCCAAAATACGATCCAAGTCCAAAACCAATGTCCATTTACATACATAAGCTTATACTAATAAGTAGAAAATAATCCGAACCACAATAAGCCCTCCCATTAAGCCATGGCTTAAAAAGGCTTATTGGGCCGTGAGTCCATAAACTCCACAATACATATATTAAGCTTAACCATAAGTTAATAAGCTACATATCGCATTCGGTTAATACCATAGGCTATAAAAATAGTCCACAAACATACGCCATATCACAAAAATAGTCAAAATCACTTTCCTAGTGATTTTGAAAAGGGACGTGGCATTTAAGCCCAAAATAAGCCATGAAATAGCTTAAAAATAAGCCCGAATAAGTTATACAAGCTACTATCAAAAATAAGCTTTCTAGCAACATATGTTATTCAACCATCACGATCACAACATCAAAACTACAAAAACCCATTTTTTCTCCGACGAACCAAACACCCCTTTTTATCCGTTTCGTTTCCAAAAATCAATTTTTACAACGATCAACTTGTACAACTAACATCTATGCATCAAAATAAACCCAAAGGACAAATGAAATTTAAATTTGAAAACTTACAAGAAAATCTTCAAAAATATAGATTTTGACACGAACCGGACAACCCAAACGTTGTTTAAATGAATACCCAAACACTCGTATCAACCCGGAATATCATGTTCTCGATCAAAGTTGGAAAATATATGGTGGTTGTGGTGGTGTAGGTGGCGGACGAACCAAAACACACACACACAAGTGTGTTTTATTTTTTTGAAAATGAAAATGGATTATGGATGGAAAGGTCGAGTGGAAAGCATATATGTGTACAATTCTTAGACAAGTTAGCTAGAATTAAGCGATTTTGTTCCCCCCCCCTTGACTTTCTTGACCGGTTAGCATCCTATGGGGTGTCGGGTCTTTCTTTTTGTGTTGGGATCACTTAAATACTCGTAAAACTCAACCGTAAAATTTTCTCCAAAGTTAATTAGCATTTTTATTCACCTTAAAAATACTTTTTCATTAACCTAGAGTATTTACATGACATATTTAAACTTTAAACCCTTCAAAACTCATTTGGACATTAACAGACGTGTCAGACTCGTTTTTTCGGCATTTCTCAAAATTCACGAGTCAAACCACCCGGAATACAAATAACACAA
>BQNB010154981.1:0-15451 GCA_026074375.1 Tanacetum coccineum
ATATGTCAGAGGTTAGTTCATAGAAAAATGTCATTAATGTATGTAGAAAAGGTCCTAAACTCATAAATATCAATGAATCAAATAATATTGAACAACACCTACTCCCTCTCAAGCCTACTAAAAGATGGTATTATCGGTAAGATTATATTCAGAACAATAACCTAAACTTGTTTTGTTAAAAGAAACATTACCATGTATCCTGTTGACTTGTCACGACTTCCGCTGGTTGTACGGACACAACACCTAAATTTGTGTTTGTTTTCATCCTCCATATAAGGATAGATAAATCAAAGATACTTAGATCTTGTCACACAACACATTCGAATTAATTTACTGGTTGTAGATATATGTCGTTGACAAAATTAAAAACTATGAGCTAATCATCTTATTCAAGTTGGTCGTCATTTTCTTGTCTTTTTTTTCAATACTCGCTATAACTAAAGGTTCAGTTATACATATTCAAGTTCATAAACGTAAAAAAGAAATGAAAAAATGCAATAGTTCTTAAAGCATAAAAATGCATACCTGTTCTTTATTTAGCCACCTAGCAGCCCAACTTCGAGAAGGATCCATATCCAAGATTATCCTATAGCCAAACAAAAAGCTCAATTACCGCAGGAGAATCGAGTCAACAGTCTAACAAAATAATCACATACCAATAGGTCTCTTATTTGTCTGCCTGCTTTGGTATCCCTAACGGCCTAACAACACTTTCAAGTTGTGTGGTCGCCTAAAATTTCCTTTATTACCGACGGCATAGATCCTAATCTTCGGATCGGGCACACCACGGCAGTAACGTGTGTATCTATAAATCACACAAATGTCACAAAGATTCACTCTTTGCCATAGGAAATAGCTCAAAATCAAATTGTTTGATTTAGTCCAAAAAAGGTATACTCGTCTAATCGCCTCAATCTTTTCTTGCTTCGTAGCTTCCCTCGCCATTTCTCGTATTTCCACTATCCTATCATCCATTTCCATCATTTCGAACTAAGTTTCCATTACATTAAATTCCGCCAACTCGTTTCGCTTAACGCCTAAATCTAAACCCCTCGGTCACGTAGATGACTTACGTTTCACAATAAAATACACTTAGACACACCACGGAAATACCTAGACTTACCTAGACTCAAACCAATACCCACTTTTAATGCCTAAACACAAAAATTAAATCAAATCTTGTACAAATGTTCAATGTTGGCCGAAAGTGATTTTCTAGCTAAGAAATCCTCTAATGATCTTAGCAAGTACTTGTACATCTTAATTCCCATAAATGCTAGTCCTAATGGTCTCCTACTAGTTTATTAACCAATGGTTGATAAGTGTAAAATACACATATTCGTTTGTACTTAAAATGACCCAATTAAACCCAAAACACAGTGAAAAATGGCAAAAATATACTTGTTTTTGTGTTCTGTGTGTGCAGGTACGGATATATGAAAAATCACAAGAAAACCGTCAAAAACGGGCAAGCACGGACACGAGAACGGAAGAGTGTATAAAAGCCGGAAGCAAAGCCTAGAAAAGTCAACCTCCAGTCAATCTTGGTCAACAGAAGTCAATCACAAAGGAAAAAATCCAAAGTATTCCACTTTAGTCCTCCAAGTTTCAGAAAAGTCCACAAATGGTCCCTAAGCCTAAATGGGCCACACCCGGATCCAAAAGCCTAATCCAAAAGCCCAATAACCCTTTCATAAAACTACAGGGACTACTCTTGCTATTTCCTAAACTTCCTTTTACACCTACACCTTTTATAACCAACCACAAGGACTAAAGTTGCAATTCTCCCAAACTTTAAAACGAATTACCCCTCTTTACAGTTAAAACAAGCGGGAAAGTGAGAGCACTATTCACCCATCGTCCCCAACATTAACCCAAGGTAAATCAAAGGGCTTTCCCCAATTGATGGGCAATTAAGGTAATTCAAGGGATCGTTAACAAGATGGCAGGGTCAAATTTGTAATATCAAGGGCTTTCATTTTTCTACCTAAGCATCAAAGCCACGCGGCTATGGAGAAAGCACAAAGGAATGAGGAATTTGCACTACATTCACTCACAAAACTAGCACAAGCTGTCACATCATGAGAATGACAGCTTGGCAATCTTTGAACATCCACATTTGATCCAACGGCTTACAATAACCCTCAAATGATTAAAGAAATGATTGGTTGGGGTTGATGGAGCGTGGGCATCAAGCAAGGCCTAGAAGCTTCAGGGATCGGCTATAACTAGGCTCTCACCTCACACACACAGAGAGATCTAGTTTTTATATAGTAGCTTTTAGTTTAGCTTAAATTTTGTCATTTTAATGTAATTTTTCTTAAATGGTTTGTATCTTCCTTTTTAAAGTAGTGTAATGAAAGTTTAATGTTAATGAATCAGTTTACTCTTATTCTGTCTCAAGCTCTTTTGTTACTCTAATAAGCTTTCACTTTTTTCTTCATAAATAAGCTAAAACTCATATAAGCTCTCAATAGCTCTAATAAGTCTTTAAGCTTATTATTGAGCTTAAACAAACCCTAATTACACCTTAACTTTAAAATCAGAAGTAATACCTTGGACTATTTGGAATTTTAGCTAATGGAAGGAGAGCCAAAAAGGGAAGGGCTCTCAAGGACCATTACTGGCTTATTGTTAATAAGCCAGAGCTGTTGAATAAGCTCTCAGAGCATTTCATGCCTTGTTTAGCTAGGCTCATTGTAAGTCCTCTTTAATTTTCAGTTTTAGTTTAATAATTGCTTATTTAGCCTAGATTTGCTTATTAAGAGTGCTTATTTTTTTCTTATTGCTTATTTGTGATTTATATGGTTACTTAGTACTTATTCATCAACTGTTTTTAGCTTAAGTATTAAAAATCCAAAAAATACTAGTTAGTGATTAGTAATAGATCTTGATTTTAGCTTAAGTGGTTATTGATTTGTGTTCATTAGGTTAGTTATAAGCTTAGTAACATCTGGTTTCAAGGTTTAGATAGTTAGTTTTCAAATATCAAGTTGAATCAAGTTCTGTCATGTTATTAAGGGGTGTTTGGAATAAGTGTGTTTGACCTCAAATAGTCAAAGTGACTAGGGGAATTTCATTTGGACAGCTGAGATTTCTCAAGTTATTAAGTTTTCAAGAGGTTTTGAGGTTTAGTTTGCTTTATAATTCATTTTGAGGCTCATTAAGATATGCTAGCACCAGGGGAATCTGTCTATTGAGTTTTTGCTTGTTAAAATTTGAACTAAGCCACTCAAGGCTTGGTTATCTCTTGTCTTGTGTTTTTGCACACTCAATAAGAGTGTCTAAGTGCAGGTTATCCCTCTAGGATACCTGCACATTTGTTTCTTGCCTTTTGCCAAGTACAACATTACTAACAGCAGTTAGTACTGCTGTCACTTTAGGATTCCATTTTAGCTAGTAAACTTAAGTCTTAGGATTTAAAATTCAATAGTATTTTGGTTTTCTTATAGCTTAATATAGAGTAGCTTTTATCTTGCAAATTTAATTTGGCTTTTGCCATATGCATCAGCAGTACTAACAAGTAGTTAGTACTGCTAAGCTTCTAGTCTCATTTAAGTTGGTAAATTTAGGATTTTGGTTCTTAAATTTAAGTAGCTTATAGTTATCTTATAGCTTATTAGTTGTTAGCCTAGTTTTCCAAAGTTCTCTTCAAGTCTTAGCTTATTATAGATTATAGCTTGTTTAGTTTTCCAAGTTTCTAGTACTATTACCTGAGGTTACTATTTTGAATCATAGATTTAGATATCTTAATGTGTTTTCAGCTTAAAGAGCTTGTCATTTTTAGCTTGAAAACTTCATTAGCTTTCTAGAACTTCTTTTGGTTTTGAAAACGAGCTTATATTTAAGCTTGTGCAAGCTTATAAGTCCAAACAAGCATTTAGAGCTCAAAGGCTCACTTGCTGTAACAGCTTATTCATAAGCTGTTTTAGGGCTTATTTGTCACTTTCAGACAAAAAGCTTAGTTTTAAAGTTGTTTAAAATCACGTTTTTAATAAGTTTAGATATTTAGTTTTTGTTAAAAGTGAGAAAATAAAAAAAGTGCAAAAAGTTGGGGTTTGCCTGCCTCGAACCCACGACCTTCCTCTTATAGACCATACGTGTTAACCATCATGCTACATTAGCTCATCCAGTAACCTTTCCCCAAATTTAATACTAGTACCCTTTTTCATTTTCTTTACATTTAATAAGCCGTAGCTTATACAGCTTATTTTGGAGCTTATTTGTTTAGCTGTGTGATTAGTTTTATTTTTCTCATATTCCTTGTTGCTAGTAGTATTTTTCCTGATTTTTTGAGAATTTTCCCTTTATTAGATTATTTTCTAGGATTTTCCGTAGGTTTAAAAATTGAAAAATCAATAAAAAATAGAAAAAAGTTTCAGAAAAATACAAAAAAATAATTTTTAGTTTTATAAAAAATAGCTTTAGGTTTACATTCAGTAAAATCATTTTCACCACTTTTAGATTTTAATTTTCATTTTTAAGCTTTTAAATTTAAGTTTAAAAATAGGAATTTAATTTTTAAAATAGTTAAAAATAGTTTTCTTTGCTTTTATAGTATTTTAGATTTTTCTAAGCTTAAAAGTTATTTTTCCCAATTTTTAGGACTTTATTTGCTATTTTTTAGAATTTAATTAGATTTAAATAGATTTTAATTCATAAAAAATTCAAAAATAATCAAAAAAATATTTTTCTTTTTCTTAAAATCTTCTTTTGTCCTATTTTAGGTTTAGAAATTTAGTTTTCATTTTTAAGATTGTCGCGTTTTATTTGTTTCCCGTTTACTTATTTTAGTGCTTAATTGCTTTAAATTGTTCATTTTTACTTGTTGCTCTTATTTGGTAGTTATAGATCATAAAAATATCTTTGCTTTCATTCAAATCATAATCCGAGCTTAAACGTGGTTTCAATTGCACAAGTCGTTGGGGAAACGACCCGGGTGATCAATCTTACCCGGTTTAATATACGTATTATATATTATATTATATATATTTTTAAGAGTGAATTTTATCAAGGGTAACTTGGTAATTTTCTTAATTGCTCTTTGGAATATTATTATAGTATTTTATTTTAATGTGTGTATAAAACTACCACAATCATTGCCCCAACGGGTGCCTTTGCCAAACACCCGCATAGTATTTCAAATAAAGTGTGTTTGATTACCAAAAAGTATAGGTACACCAATGGGGAAGCTCAGTCCTAAATAGATTTATTCACAGCATTCGCGCTTACTCCGAAAAGTAGTTAACGGTTCATGATAGTGGGGTCTTAATGGCAAAAGTAAGGACTTAGGCAATAATATATCAGGATAGCATACAGTTAGAAAATGTTATCCCATGAATTTAATCCATTACAATATAATAATCTTTACCAATATGCTAGAAAATAAGAAGAAAACTTATAGAGAGAAAACAAGAAAGGAATATTAGATTAGTGAAAAATGGTGAGTTACAAAAATGAATGAAAATGTAACCAACACCCTCTCCTTGTGTGGAGAGGGTTCTATTTATACCTATGCCTTGCTATCTTAGCACTTGGGCTTTCTAAACAGGCCAGGCTTGGTTTAACTTGGGCTTTGAGCCTGAAATACGAGCATTGCCAAAAACTTAGCTTCTCACACAATCTCTCTTTCTGTTTTTAAGCTCACATTTTTAACGCTCAATTCTTTTAACTCTCCTTGCACTCTTCTGTTTTTTCACAGACGATCTGTCTTATTGAGTGTGATACTATATTTGTGTGAAGCTCACCAAGTTGTGGTCTCTGTGTGATTGTTTTTTGGCTCACATATTCACACAAAGTATAGTTTTGGCTAAAACTACCAGCATTAACGGCATTTGGAGTAAGTCTTTACCAATATCTGTTTGGCTTTGGACTAGACATATCGCTTCATTGTAAAAAAACATGGTGCATTGATAACATATAGTTTTGAGTAAACTATCAACTATCAAGGATTTAAGAAGTCTTTTCCAGTCAGCTCGTTTACTCTGGGTACTTAGTCAATTCTTGATGTCTATAAAGTACTTGGTGACTGATGACCATTTTGTTGATGTGGTGTCTAAAAACCAACACTTCAGAACAAATAACTTTCCTCCTCAAATAATGGCCATCATTGAGTAACCAAGTTCACATCCATTCATTGTTTATCCTGAAAAGTTAGCTCAAAATCAAGATGAAACATAATCTAACTATTTTTCTTGTTTTAGCTAGTAATAAATGTTTACCATCTGGATTAACAGTGAGACTAGAGAAATATACTTGCAGTACTAATTATTAAGTAACAGTTTTGTCAAACAGTCTTAAATATAAATAGCCAGTTCTAATTTTAACTTTGAGATTGGAGTCTTTAATTTACAAGACTCTAACCATGTATAACATTTAAAATAAACTTTAAAATAACAAAACAAGGTGTTAATGGATTAGGGTAGTTTTGCAAGGTGTCCAATACCTGAGACTCCAGTACCTGAAATCTACCAGCATCAACAACGCTTTTGTAGAGAAGAATGCTACATTTTTGTTCAGTTTCAATCTTAGCCAATTGAATCAACTTTTTAGCATTGCATAGTCTTATATATAAATGACATGCCTAATCTCTTTAGTTTTGTTTTTAAAATGTTCGAAACAGGATTTTCTATTATTGCAAATCAAGTACTATTATTGTCAATATATTAACAAAGTATTCATGAAATTATTACCCATAGTCTCTAGCAGTGGTTTTGTATCCAAGACCTCGTCCACCAGTGCAGGATGCCGTCCAGCAGCCAACAGAGATTAGCCATAGTTGTAGAAGTAGGGTGCAACTACTCGCAATTTGTTTCTTCATTTGCCAAGAGATCAACCTATTTCCCAAAAGCTGACAACCTCCAAGTGGTTGACTTTCCTATCTTGATTTAGCTCCAGCATAATGTCACTGTCAGTGTAAGCAAATATTTCCAATGGAAAATCTTTTAGGGGGAATGTGTTCAAAGTCCTATAGATGGTTTTCTTTATGGTATCTAAACTCTTCTCTTAACAGCTAAGAGATTAACTGGGATGGTTTAGAGGAAACTTGCTGAAAACCTTGCACAGCATAGACTGCAAACATGATAATCTGAAGGCTTAGGATGTGCTAGAAAGGTGACGAATGTAAGATCGATAGATCTATATGGATGCTTTAAAGATGTTCATCAACATTACGCAGCCAATACTCCATCTTGAACAATGGCTTTCCAAATCTGTTTAGGTAGAGGCACAGAACTTCACATCTTGTGTAGGTTGACATTTCTTAAATCTCATTGACATATTTTTCTTGACTGATAAAAAATGCCTTTCTTTTTTGTTGGACTGTAAACCCAAAAAAAGAAGGTAAGTTCCTCCCATAGAACTCAATTTGGAACTTCATCTTTCATAAGCTTCTCAACTATCACATAACAGTCCTGGTCTTTTGTAGATCCAAAGATATTGTCATCCACGTATATTTGAACAAGCAAGATATGTCCCTTTTTGTATGATCTTGGGAATTAATGTTTGTGTCAATCTTTCCTCTTTGGAAAATACCAATTGAGAGCAAAGATATTGGCCAAAGATGTTCATTCCAAGCTCCTTGGTGCTTGATGTAGGCTTATACTGCCTTTCACTACCTTATAGACATTTTATCAGGATGGTCAAGATCTTACAAAACCTCGGAGGATTGACATACATAGTTCCTCCTCTTCAATCTGATCAATAAGGACAGGAACTTGTTACATCCATTTAGGTAGACCATAATCCTATATTATAGGAAGCATAAGCTAGGAAACATTCTTATAGGCTCAATTCTAGCCACAGGTGCAAAGACCTTCATCATAGTTTATTGGCACATCTTCTTGAGTATGTACTTTTGAGCAAGACAATCTTGCTTCCTGTTTCTAATGACAATCCCACTTTCATCTTTCTTGTTTTCTGTATACCACTTATACCCAACTTGCTCTATGACTTCTAGTTAAATCCCACAGAATCCAGACCTTTTGTCGTTTGAAACTAATAGGAGTACATCTTGCATTGCTTCACCCATGCTGGAATCACTAACGAGCTTTAGAACTCTTTTTGGTTCTTCCTGAGAGAGAGGAAAACAAGCAAAAAGACATGTATGGAGGAGATCATGATTGTCTTCCCTTCATATATAAGCATAAGAAAATCCTTGTCAGAGTCAACGAAAGTTTTCCATTTTCTTGTTTTTAAACAGATGCTGCCACATCACTATCACATGATCAATTGGGTGATCTTTGTGAATTCTTGTGTGAGGAGTGGTAGGTACTACATAAGATTATAGAATGTTCCCCAATTTAATTTCTTGGTCCTCCACTTGTGTGTCTTTTAGATGCCATGACTAGTATTAGAAAGAGTAGAGATGAACACCCTACCAAGTGCTTCCTAGGGTTCCCGAGTTAGTATTAACTATCAGGGGACATGAAGTACTAACTTCTCTACTACCAGTATTAAGTTTCTGATGGGTGATGTGTAGCAGTATTAACTTGTTGAACAGCTAGCAGTACATTATCCTAAGACTGCTTCATATGAGGACTTTTTTCTTGTAGCATCATTCTCATCATGTAACCCTTCTATTAGAACGTGGTATTAGTGTGAGCTATCAGCAATTAGATCTTGGTGCAGCATCACCAAAATATGTAAGCATCTATTCCAAATTGGCATTACACTGCAATCTTGTTATCTTGATCTTGTTGAGAAGATGTACTAGACTCAGAATTCTCGTGTATACTGCAGAGTCATCTAGAAAATGTACTGCAACATCTTTGCCGTATATATCTGCCTCCATAGCTCCTCACCACAAAAGTAACATAACCTCCATCAAAGTCTTTGAAATCTGAAGATGGGTTATGTTTCTAGTCATGTGCATCTGAGCATTCTCTACAACAAAGCCTTTATCATTTAGTTGTGAATTGCTATGACAAAAAAAAACTTAATGCCAGTTGTTTTCTTTGGACCCAAGCCATTATGATTAGATCGAATGTGCATTACTGTAAATTATATTTTTTGAAAACCAGTGATGCACCATTGGGTTTGAAGGGGTCTTCCAAAGAACCTAGTGACATGTGAGAAGTGAGTAGCCTCATTAAAGAGGTGTACCCCTTAGTGCTCCTCTGCAGTATTAACAATTGATCTAAATGGCTCCATACCATATTAAACCTTTGATTTAAATCATTTTGTTAATGTTTTGGTCTCTTGTAAAAGGAGGCCTCTATGAACAGTATATGTGATTGTGGATGGATTTTGAAAAATATGTCTTGGATGAGTGTCGTCTAGCATAATGAATTGTTGATTGGGATGAGCAGTGTGTTAGTGAAAAGGGACACCTAACAGGAATGTGTAAGTCAGATCCTAAGCAGTACTAAAAGGTCTACCAGTGTTAACAGACCTAACAGTATTAACAGGCCTTACAGTATTAAAAGATTTTAGGCCAGTCTTCATTAAAACTGCTCTTGGAGCCATATATTTGTGTGTACTGGGATGAGAGGTTTTAGAATAGTAGTCATTATCCTTTTTGTTATAATTATTTCCACTTACTATTATTTTCCTCTGTTGCTTAGGACAGATATATTGAATGTGATCAAAACTTTCAAGATTAAAAACATGCTTTGTTAATAAAATACAAAGTTACATCCTAAATGATTGGATTTTTTGACCATTAACAATTCCTTTGGTTTTCCCTCATAGGTCATTTGTGACCTGTACATCTCAGCATTCTTACTGACTTCCTAACTTGGTTTTTCCTATTTTTATGCAGCAGTAGGAAGATAACGGTTTTCTTCTTTACTGCACACAGTATACTCTCAATCCATCGTCTCATCAACTGGACAACTCAATCCTCAATAATTGGAGCATCATTAAAGTTTCCTAAACTTTCGTTAGGTTCCTACTTCACTAACATGATAAGCAGAGATAGAAAAAAACTTTTTTTCCAATCATTTGTCAACTTATTGTGGAGAACTCAAAAAGAAGCTAGTTTCAGTATCAAGTCATTGATGTTGTGTCCAAAGAGTCATCAGTATTATCCTTAGAATTATATGACTCTTCTATCACAACGTGGTAGGCTGTTAAACTTAGATTACCTGGACCATTACTCATTAATTCTCAGGTTCTATTGAATTCTTACAAATTACCTGAATAAGTAAGTCTTAAGTTGTTGGTATATTAGAATTATCAGAGGAGATGATGGTGACTGTGGGGACTTGATTGTATTAAGAGTTCCTACTCCTTTCTTGACTTTTGTCTAGTTATCTTGGGTCTTTCTAACATTACATTTATTATATTTATCTTTTATCATTTTACCATTATTTTTTTATTATATATATATATATATATTTATTAAGGTATTTTATATATAGAAGACTTCTTTTTGAAAAATTCAAGTATAAATTTGAACTAAGTCTACATAAAAAAAATTGTTGATTTAAGTTTAATCTTCAAAAACAGCACGTATATTAATCCGGTTAAGAGCTTATGGGAGAAAAAGCAACAAGTTACATACATGAGCTCTTAAGATTTCCAAACAATCCTTATTTAGCATCCTACTCATACTTAACTCTATCATTTTTCATTCTCCGCGAATTAGCGAACGCTTAGCCTAAAAGTTAAGAAACAAGCTAGAGCTCAACACGCTCGATCGGGTCAAAATTTACTCTTATTCTTACCCAGCAAGAAAATCAAAATTGTGACAAAAACACTTATTTTATTTTTGAAATTTTAAATTTTTTCATATTTTTTTCATATTTTATGGGAAAACGGGGTATACGTGAGAACAACGGGTAAAATTAGGTAAGATTATATCGAAGATCTCTGCATTCCCTGGCAAAATGTCCCATTTTATGGCAGTTGAAACATTCTACCTTTGATTTATCATATCCAGCAGTATTGCTTCCATTAATGATGATTTTCCTTCTTGTTCTTTGATAGAACTTTCTTGCCCTCATGCTTAGTAGTGTCATATTCCACTTTAAATCTATTTCTTCCAAATCATCATCATGAAGTTGCTCAAGGTCTTCATGAACTGGTTGAGACCCTTTTGGTTGAGTGGATAGAAAGGCATATACTGTGGCATCACTAAAGCTGGCAGTACAAATTTCAGTACTGGCAGTATTAACCTTTGTGGTAGCAGTACTAACTTCAGGGTTAACAGTATTAATATTATTAGTACTGCTTGCACCTGAAGTAGTTACAAATGCCAATTTTTTTTCATCATTGCTTGCACCAGAATATTTCTTAACCTTCTGTTTAACAATTTTAAAATTGTTGTACAGATCATCCAAACCCATAGTATCAAAATCAGGTTTGTTCATCCAAACTACAACATGTGTATCCCATTCAGAAGGTAAGCTCCTTAAAAATTTTACATTTAGATCTTCTGGAGGAGTAACCACACCCAGAATTGCCAATCTACTAACAAGCTTTTGAAGCCTGTTAAAGATAGAATCAAGTGATTCTGAGCTTGAAGCACTAAAGTTTTCATACTGTTGTTTCAACAGAGCCTTCTGTGTCTTCTTTGTTGCTTCATTGCCTCCAAATCGAGCTTTAATTGCAGCAAACATTGATTGAGCATCAACATACTGGTCGAAGGTAAGTTGATGTTCATTGGGCAGTGCCATGAGCAGTAGACTTCTTGCCTTTACATCATTCTTTTTACATGTCTTTTCTTCAATAGTAGCAGGCAAAGTCATCTTTGTTGTTGTTGATGTACCAGTTTCTGGTGGTGTTGTTACAGGAATAGGTACCCATGAATTCCCATTCTCTATGACCTCCCATAGAGCATAATCCTGGATCTGAAAATACTGTTTAATCCTGATCTCCCACATCTCATACTCCCCGAGTTTGAGCATGGGAAGCTTAGCCAAAGCATTGTTCTGTGTATTCTCCAACTCCATTACTTCTAGATCAAAGTTTCTCAAAGCACAGGCTCTGATACCACTTGTTGATCCCAAGCCTTGATCGATTCTTTACCTTGTAAAGTGTATGTTACCTTGGATGAATCCAAAATAACAATGATAGAGACTTTGTTTGTATATCAAAGTGTATGCGGAATCTACACTTTGATACTCTAGAAGTATTAATCAATGAAACAGTACTAAACAATGAACAATGAATAAAACACAAAATGCTTCAATATTATTAGAACAATAATACGAGTACTCTTGCTTAGTACTAGGGTTACAACCTTGAAGCTATATGTTCTTTCTCTAAGATGTATATTTTTCTCTTAAGTATATCTAAAACCTTAACCTAGGATCTCCTTTTATACACCACAAGGAGTCCTTTACAAGATAACTACCGAACTTTTAGGGTCAATTACAATTATAATCATATACGAATCTTCCTAAAATATAAGATATACATTCCATATTTATATCATTGCATCCTTATTTCCAAGTCAGCAGTATTAACCATCAGCAGTATTAACTTTTCTTCTAGCAGTATTAACTAACATTGGCAGTACTAAGTTTGTACTGGCAGTACTGTACTAGGCAAGTACTAACTCAATAGTACTGTTAGTTTACCCTTGGCAGTATTAACTCTTGATGAGATTTATTACTCAACAATCATCGGGTATGGACCTAGTGTCAGTGCTCGCATGATTGATGTTCATATTTAGGTAGCCGCAATAGAGTTCATCTTCTATCTGTTATTTCTGAGAGACCATTCATGATTCTTCTTCTTCGCATTAGCCTCCTTTCTTGCAAGAGGATAGATCCCATGTTGCATCTTTTGTACCGTTATCTTCACCTAAACGCTTGGAGCAAGTAGGTCCTTATGACAGTGCTGATCTTCTACATCACTAGAGGAGTAGGAGTCTGAGACAGTACGGATTTATAGGGTTGTTTGGTGGATAGTTTTGGCTATGTACCTAGAGAGGCTGGATTAGGAAGTTGGACTACCCGCATCGCCCGCTGCTGTACGTTCTCGGAGTTGACTTTGAGGATGAGAGTTCTGAGCCGTCTAGGTCTAGAGGGACTGATTTAGAGATAGATGTTGATGTTGAGAGGAGCGATGGGATTCAGATTGACCCCGAGGTTCAGGTTATTGAGAGTGTCCAGAGGGATCAGGGACACAGGATCGTAGCGACAGGACAGCAGAGTGCTAATATGTTGGAGAGGATCGGAGAGCTGGAGCGGGATAATAGGAGACTTAGAGACATTGTAGATGTTGAGAGTCAGAAAGTTACCCGATTTCGGCGTAGTGAGTTGCATATGCAGATGGAGTTGAGACAGATTCGACGTTTTAGATTCTATGATCGTATGAGGATTGCTAGGCTTAAGGCTTATGCCAGGAGTCATTTCTCTTACCATTCTTATATTGTTTCGTGATTATCCTATTATTGACTCGTAACGCCTAATATTAGCTAATTGTAGGGATTTGTAAATCCTATATTTTGGAACAATATTGTAACATTTTGTATTTCTGTATAATAAAACTTGTTATTTTATTTTCGAACCCCGTTAACAAATCTTATATCACCATGAAATTTAATCGTGTTGTGTATTGTTATATTGTAGGACAATGCCTAACACACGATCTGGAGCGTCAAAGACACGTGAGGGAGTCAACGAGCAAAGCGATCGCTAGATGGCAGAAGCATTGAGAGTGCGTGACGCTGTTAGAAACCTTGGACCCCTTATGGGAGATGAGGGTGAACAAAAAGTAAATGGAGGAAATAGAAATAGAGAAAATGGAGGAAATGGAAATAGAGGAAATGGAAATGGTAATGGAAACGGATGAGAATATGGCTATAACTTCAGAGGATTTATGCCTGCTAGAGAGTGCACATATCAAGACTTCCTGAAGTGCCAGCCACTTAACTTTAATGGAACGAAAGGAGTTGTTGGGTTAACTCGTTGGTTTGAGAAGATAGAAACAGTATTCCACATTTGCAACTGTCTAGAGAAGTACCAAGTGAAGTATGCTTCGTGCACGCTTCTGAACAGTGCATTGACTTGGTGGAACTCCCATAAGAGAACAATTGGGATTGAGGCCGCCTATGCCATGAGTTGGGAAGAACTTATGAAGTTGATGACAGAAGTGTATTGTCCAAGAAACGAGGTCCAAAAGATGGAGACCGAGTTGTGGAACTTGGTTGTGAAGGGAAATGACTTGACTGCTTACACCGGGAGATTTCAGGAATTGGTGTTGTTGTGTACTAGAATGGTCCTAAATGAGGAGGACAAGGTTGAGAGATTCGTTGGAGGGTTGCTTGACAATATTCAGGGAAATGTAATCGCTGCTGAACCCACTAAACTTCAAGATGCAATATGTGTTGCCAACAACTTAATGGATCAAAAGCTAAAGGGATATGCTAGAAGTGCTGAGAAAAATAGAAGGTTGGATAACAACACGAGAGACAATTATGGACAGCAATCAGTTTTTAAGCGGCAAAATGTTGGAGGCCAGAATGTGGCAAGAGCATACATGGCTGGGAACAATGAGAGAAAGGGGCATGTTGGATCCCTACCCTACTGCGACAAGTGTAAGATACACCATGCAAGGCCGTGTACTGTGAGATGTGGAAACTATAAGAGAGTTGGTCATATGACTAGGGATTGTAAGGTCACTGTTACTCCAAACACTCAGAGACCCTAGTTGGAAATCAACCAGGTATTGTTTGTTATGAGTGTGGAAGGCCGGGACATTTTAGGAAAGATTGTCCTGAGTTGAGAAATCAGAACCGTGGAAACAAGACTGGAAACAAGAATGGGAACAAGACTGAAAATTAGGCTGGAAGTAACAAACCTACAACAAGGGCTTATGCCATTGGTGGAGGAGGAACAAATCTTGATTCCAATGTTGTCACGGGTATGTTTCTTCTCAATAACTGTCATGCCTCTATGTTATTTGATTCGGGAGCCGATAGGAGTTTTGTGTCGTCTACCTTTAGTACTTTACTTGATGTTGCACCATCCACTTTAGATACTAGTTATGCCGTAGAACTTGCCGATGGAAGAATTTTAGAAATAAATGTTGTCCTTAGAGGCTGTATGTTAGGATTAATAGGTCACCCATTCGACATCGATCTATTGCCCCTAGAACTTGGTAGTTTCGATGTCATCATCGGTATGGATTGGTTGGCGAAGTACCACATGTTGATTGTTTGTGACGAGAAGGTCATCCGCATACCTTATGGAGATGAAGTATTGATAGTTCGAGGTGATGATTGTGACGGCAGAAGTAAGTCAAAGTTGAATATCATATCGTGTACGAAAACCCAGAAGTATATTGAGAAAGGATGTCAAGTTTATCTAGCGTAAGTTACGTCTAAGAATATTGAGGACAAGTCAGAGGAGAAGAGACTTGAGGACGTGCCGATCGTACGGGAATTTCCGGAAGTCTTTCTAGAAGACTTGCCTGGGCTACCTGATTCGTGGCTTAGTATATACTTATATAGCAACCCTAATACAGATCCTAACCGAATGCCCTTGACCAAGGCAAAAGG
>BQNB010154984.1:0-12596 GCA_026074375.1 Tanacetum coccineum
CATATGCCCAAGAAATTGCACTTCTCTTAGCCAGAATTCACACTTAGAAAACTTAGCATATAGTTTCTCCTTCTTGAGCATTTCCAAGACTAACCTTAAGTGTTCTACATGCTCCTCCCGAGTCTTAGATTAGATTAAGATATCTTCTATAAACATTATCACAAACTTATCAAGATAAGGCTTACAAACTCTATTCATCAAATCCATGAATACCGCTAGTGCGTTAGTCAGACCAAAGGGCATTACTATGAACTCAAATGTCCATAACAAGTTCTATACGCAGTCTTTGGAATGTCATCTTCATGCACTCTCAGCTGATGATATCCAGACCTAAGATCTGTCTTTGAGAAAAACTACAACCCTTGCAGTTGGTTAAATAGATCATCAATCCTAGGAAGCGGATAACGATTATTAACTGTCAACTTGTTTAATTCCCTATAATCAATGCACATCCTAAAAGAACCATCCTTTTTCTTAACGAACAATACCGACGCTCTCCAAGGCGATGAACTTGGTCGAATGAAACCTTTGTCTTGGAGTTCCTTGAGTTCTCCCGACAACTACTCCAATTCAGAAGGTGCCAAACGATAGGGGGACTTTGCTACCGACGTTGCTTCAGGGATTAACTAAATTCAAAACTTAATTTTCCAAACAGGCGGCAATCCAGATAGGTCATCCGGGAATACCTCAGGAAAATCTTTCACTACTACTATCTCTTCTTGTTCCTTCTCTTTAGCCTTAGCACTCATTAGTTGCCTCATCTTTTCTTCTGGTTTCTCTCCTAATACTCTAAGCACCTTGGCATCCAGTAGTGGTATCCTTACTACTTTCTCATGACAAATTATTTCAGCCTTATGATTAGACAACTACTCTATACCTATAATCACATCAAAACTCCCATGCCCAAAAGGTATCAAATCGATGTCAAAGACACGACCCTTGATTTCTAGTTTGCAACCCTTAATAACCTTATCAATCTCTACTAGCTTCCTGCTTGCTATCTTAATCTCATATCTGAAACCTAATTCGATGGGCTGCATGCCTAACAGAGGTATAAAAGTAGTGGAAACAAAACTATAGTCGACACTAGAGTTAAATAAGGTAGTGGCAAAATGATTGTTTAAAGTAAACGTACCCGTCATAATGTTCGGATCCTGGCGAGCTTCCTCTGCTCCCAACATGAATGCCCTACCCCTAGCTTGGTTCCCTTGGTTTCCACAACCCTGACTCCCATTATTAGCAACAACTTGGTTTGGATGATTTCCTTCTAGTCCTTGTGCCCTATTCAATCTAGGACAAGCTGGCCTGACATGGTCGGTACTACCACACTCATAACATGCCCTAACAATTGGGTTTCTATCATTGATATGATTCACATTCCTCGGCACGCCTCTACAATCCTTTTCCAAATGACCCGGGTAGTTACAGTTGAAGCATGTGCGACAAGGCCCTCCGGGTGCATGGTAAGAGTTGCAGGTGGTACACTTGGGCCAAGTACTGGTATTCTCTCTTCCTATAGGGTTTGCGGTAGTAGCAAAAGCATTTCCAGTCCTAGTTCTCTTATTATCATCCCTACCATTCTTATCCTTGCTAGGTTCCCCCACATTTTCCCTCTTTTCCTTAACATTCTTAATTGAATTCCATTTCTTATTTACACAACAACAAAAAAAAAAAAAAAGTCCTCCACGATCGGTCATGCACCAGAAAATTTTTCTGCACAGCCTTCTGCATAGTCTTTGGCTCCGTTTGCTGCCACCATCCCACGGATTTGTGGAGCAAGGCCATACACATACCTTTTCAATCCATCCTACTCTCAGGAGTTACCAAGTGAGAACAAACCAAGGCCAACTCATGAAACCTATCAGTATACGCAGCAATGACCCAGCCCACGACCTTGACGTGATTTCCTTCTACAACTCAGATTCCCAACTTTTTTTTTTTTTTTTTTTTTTGGCATACGTCATGACGAGGACAACAAAAAACTCTTGTATCAACACATCATAAACTTTAAAGTCAATCCCCAATGACATACTAACAGCAACCACCCGTCTATAAAAAATCGAGCGGATCTAAGAGTTCCACCACCACTTAAAGAAAGCCTACCCACAAATGGAACCCATCAGTGTAAATTTCACTTTCTGTGTCATTAACTACTTAACCTCTGCAACCACTCCATATCATGTTTACGTTCTTCATTTTCACAATCCAACGATTAAGAACTACAAAGCACCTCCTCCCCTTAACCATCATATTCCTTAGGGTTACAAAAAGCTAAGAGATCTCCATAATGAACCAACCTACCCCTGGTTTTCCCATTTACCTAAACACATTCCTACGTTCTCTCTGAACGTTCTCATTAATAAACCACAGTACCCATTTTTTAGATTTCTAATATTTTCCTTGGTTACTAACGCTGAGCTAGCACGGCGGGTAGAGGTACTCTGCAATTGCGGGCAATGATCGTTGAGAGACGTCGGGTGCAACAACCCCCCATTCTTCCCTCTACATTCCCATAAACTCCCTCTATCCAAACAACAACCCTCATTAGGCTCCCAAACCCTTGGTCATTTTCCGTTGACCATTTCAAATCCTCAAACACGCTCATTATTTACCTTCCTTTAGGTCCCTCTACCCTCTACTAATACCCCCTTCCACCCTCTACCAACCCGTACACCCGATTCCCCATCCTAATGATCGTCAGCAAGCAGGCCGGCCAACACTTACTTCTGGTCCCTCATTCTTGTGGCGGCATTACAATACGCAGGTAAAAACTATGGCAAACGTTAAGGGTAAGTGGGAAGACTCGCACATATATGCAGAATATCTTACTATATATAACCAGATATACACACGTAACTAACTCCACCTACGGTGCCAACATCGATATGTGTGAAAAACATTATCAAGTATATGATTTGTTATACGCTTATAACTACGTTGACAAAGGAACACCGTAAATTATATTTGCAATCATTTCCCATTCATATCCAATATTGATCCCAAGCCAATATCAATGACTTGACATAACTAAGCATCCAAAACCGCTAACTACACAAAGCACCACAGAACTGGACCAAACCCGCGCACAATAGATCCTAAAACGCAACTAGACGACGGAATCTTTAGGTTATTAGTCCTAGGGGAGGCCAAAACCACCTAGTTCACTAAACCTTGGCTCTGATTACCAATCTGTCACAAAGACAACCCCCGATAATGGCGGAAACGTGAATCAAACATAATATCAATCATAACACAAGATATAAAATAGAGAAAACTACATTGCATGTACACCAAGTGCTATGAAGACCATCAACTTTGAACAAACTCAAGTGATGTCCTAAATCGCAACTAAAATCCACAATCTCTTACAATTATTCAAATGCCCACGACAGGGGGACCATAATCCAAACTTATTCCAAAACATCCGAAACTAAAATCAAACAACAAGCAAGCAAGACTTCAAACGAAATTCCACACGGGATACTTCTAAGTCTGCTATCAATCACCAAACTACTCTTCTTTCACTTCACCTGAAAATGATACTCGAAAACGTCAACAATATTTCGTGAACCTCGTTAGTTTTGACCTTAAAAAAAAAAACCAACCCCAAAAGTGTGCCAATAATAAAACAGTGACAATAGTGCTAAATGATTATAATAATATGCAAACAACCAAAGCAATCACCCGCTAATCAATTAACCATATGTCGACTTACACATCCTAAGGGCCTACCAGCTGGAGCACCAAAAATTAGGGCAGACCACACAAAAAAACCTGGTAGTAGCGTACCCATCATCCCGCAACACAATAATCACACAAAATACTTTGTTAGGAGGCGTACCCATTCCGCTCCAAACAATCATACAGAACATAATATATTCACATAGCAGTCATAAGCACATATCTTGTCCCAAAAACAAAATCACACTTCGCACAAATCAATTCAAAAACATTTCAAAACACATTGAGTATCATTTTTTCCTTTCCCCTAACGGGAAAAACAGTAAAAAAGTGGGGCTACGGACACTCACCTCAAGCAAGTCCTTTAGGCAACCAATTCTCATATCACACAAGCAAATGCAAACGCGTCCGCTACACGACCAATCCATTAATTGACCTAATTAAAATCATCTAATTCCAAAACATCTTCACGTTTGAAGATAAAGTTTAGAAACGCGTTGTACATATACCAAAACAATTAGTGGTGTGATGGTATGAGATGATCCCCGGACTTAACTCACAATCATACCAATTTCATTCCTCGATAAAGAGATACTTATACTATTTAAGCGTAAAAAGATAAGTAATATAATAGATATTTATAATTATTAATTATAAATATATCTCGACAAGTCCATTCGGTACACCTAAGGTCACAATCAAAAAAAAATTCATTATAATCCGGTTTGAAAATGAAACTTTACTCATAATAAACAATTTAAGAGAAGTTTCGGAGAAAAAAATTATATTTTTCCCGTCTTTTAGGTGGAATTAATTAATAAATAAAAAAAAATAATTAAATATAATTTTATATTTAAAAAAAGCAAAAATCACGTTTTGTAAGAAGAAATTTTCTAAGTATAAAATTTTTATGAAATTTCGACATGACCATCGTACGTTTATTAACAAACGTTATTTCAAGTTCAAACCTTATTTTTAACATTTTTCACAAATTCGACACTTTTCGACAAAATTCCAAAATCTCAATCGTTAACAAAACCCCCCGTAAACCAACGCATTTACCAACATGTTTTTTTTCCAAAATATCGTTCAATAATCCACTATCATAAATACATTTCACTTTCAAAAGTCCATCAAAATTCTCAAAATAATACTACATATCCGCTTATTTAAGGCCCTTAATGCCCAACAAAAGAAAAGAGAGTCCATTATGACATAATCTAAGTCCAATATACATTTAAGTCAAAATAAAACCAAGGTCCCAATTACCATATATAATATCTACTTAATAGTAGAAATAAATCCGGACCACAATAAAAGCCCCTCCCATAAAGAAACGCGGGCTCAAATAGACTTATTGGGCCGTGAGTCCATAAACTCCAAAATACGTATATTAAGCTTTAAAAAAAAAACTATTAAGCTACTAATCGTTTTTTGTGTACTATCAAAAGCCTAAAAATAGTCCACAATCTAAACGCCATAAACACAAAATTAATCAAATCACTTTCCTAGAGTGATTTTAAGAAACTACACTGCATATAAACCCCTAAATAAGAAGACCAAGAAATAGCTTAAAAATAAAGCACGAATAAGCCTTAACAAGTCCTACTAAGCAAAAATGAAGCAATCTTTCTAGCAATAATAAATTATTCAACCATCACGACCACAACAGCCCAAAACTTACAAAAAAAACCCTCTTTTTTGTATTTTACTCATTCACCGAACCAAACAACAACCACCCTTTTATAATTCTTTCGATTTAAAAATTAATTTTTCACAACGATCAACTTTGTACAAACTAACAATATTGCAACAGAAATAAACCCAAAAAGGACAAACAAATTTTTTAAATTTTAAAACTTAACACAATGAAAATCTCAATTTTGTAGATTTCGACACGAACCGGAGCAACCCCAAACGTGGTATTCAAAAATGAATAACCAAAACACTAGAATCAACCCCAAATATTTAAGTCATCATGTATTTCTTGATCAAACTTCAAAAATTAGAAGAGTGTGTGTGTTTGAGGAGCGGACGAACATAAGGAGAAGGGAGAGATATTTTTTTGATTTTTTAAAAAAAAAAAGAACTATGTGTAAAAATGAGGATAAGAAAGCATCTTTGGCAATGTTAAAGCTAAAATTAAGAAGCCACCTTGTCCATCCCTATCTTCTTTTCTTCAATTCACTCACTTTTCCATTCCACCAACCGGGCCATGGTATCCAATGGGTGTCGGGCCTTTCTTTTTGTGTCGGATCCATCTTAAATACTCGTAAAACTCGACCAATAAAATTATAACACCGCCCCAAAGTTTAATTAGCCATTTTATTCACTTTAAACATACTTTTTATCTTTACCCATTAACCTAGAGTGATTTACAACCACGACATATTTTCATATTATTTACAAAACCCTTCAAAATTCATTTTACATTAATGGATGTGTCGACCTCGTTTTTTATTTCGTTCATTTTTCTTCTATCTCAAAATTCATTCACACGGGTCCAAACCACCCGGAATACACATAAACACAAAAATACCTTTTAAAAAGGGATTAGTTAATCACAATAAAACCACAATTCAATCACATATCTCATAAATCACAAACCACCGTCAAACAACGGTAACAAAAAATCTGAATGAAACTGACACAAGTCAAATATTCAAATGACTATATAAATGAAATATTTCAGAACTCAAAAAGCATAAGGTTACATTCTACCCCCCTTTAAAAAAGAATTTTGGGGTACCCGAAATTCAACAACTAAAACATCACACTAAAACAAATGCCGTACATCACTTCAGATGATCTTTTTTTACTTCCACGTGAATTAGGGTCCACGTTTTCGAATTCCAACCGAAACCTTGACGATGGAAATCCTACTACCCCTTTTTCAACATTTTTAAACTTTCTCATTCTTTTCCTCTAAAAATTTCCACAGCTCGTTCCACAAAATTCAACTTAGCATCAACTCGAATCTCATCCAAAGGCACTTGCAGCGTTGGATCAGCCAAACACTTCTTAAGGTTCGACACGTGAAACGTGTCATGAACACCATTCAATTCCTCAGGTCAAATCTAACCGATAGGCCACAGGGCCTGACTTTTCCTAATAATCTCAAACGGTCCCCCCTCACTAATAAACCTAGGTGCTAACTTTCTCCCTTCGTTCCCAAAGCGTACTACACCTTTCGAAGACGACACTATTGAGCAAGACATAGTTCAACGCTTACACTAAACCTCTAAGGATTCCTTCCTCTTATAATCAGCATAACTTATCTTACAATCCCACGCGCACTTTAAGGGTCTAATCCTTAAATTTGCGAGATCTTCACCGAAGTCCTCCCTTGCACTAACACAGTTCGCTATCAACTGACCTTCTCCAACCTCACAATCCCACATAAATTGGCACATGACAGTTTCTACAATAAAATGCCTCAAACGGAGCACATCTCCACACAAGAATGATAAGATATTGTTATTACAAAACTCAACCAACGAAAGAAGATGAAACACCCAACTTCCTCCGAATCCCAGGACGTACGCTCTAAGCATGTCTTCAAAAGTTTGAATAGAGTCTACGCTCTCACTCGATCCATTTTTCCGGTCAGAGGTGATAAGCCGAACTCATATCTAAAAACAGTCCTTATTGCCTCTTGCATTGACTAGCCAAAACCTCGAATGAAACGACTATCATGATCCATATAATCGAGATTTCACACCATGTCTAGCACTAATCTCATGTCAAATACAATCTAGCCACCAACTTTCCATCTTATAATCCTCTCACGCATAGTATAAAATGAGCACGGTAGTCAATCGGTTTCACAATGACCCAGATTGTGTCGTGCCACTACTCAGTCCTTAAAGGCAACATAGTCACAAAAAATCCATAGTTATCCTTCTTCCCCATTTCCATAGGGAATCTCAGCAGTTGCTGGAGCAACCAAATGGACTTTGAGCTCAGACCTTAACCTTCAACACAAGTTAAACACTTACTAACATCCTGAGCAATATATCCTTTTTCATTCCCAGGCCACCAATACCTATCTCTCAAATCATAAAACATCGTTATCGACTCCTGTGTACAAGTAACATTGACTTTTATGGGCTTCATGATTCCGATTTTCAGGTTCATTCACCTCTACCCTTCAAAGGTACCCTAATTCGAACCAGTAGTACAAAGATCCGTCACTTCTCGTGTTTAACATCTCATCTAACACCCTTTATGCAAGTACTGCAAACACATCCACCATCCTCCTTCGAGCTGCCAGTATCCTATAGTCTTTGATACTACTTCCACTGTAAATGAATCAATATTCAACAGCTCCTAACTCTCTTATGCTTTTAACACTTGTATCCTTTCAACTTATGGCAATCACACCAACACCGACTTACCAGGATGGTAGCGAATTTCGCAGACATAATCACTAACAACTCTTATCCACGACGCGTTGTCGCATATTAACACTTTCCTGACTAAAGATATTCACTTTACCACTCTTCAAAACTTATTTGGACATTAACGGACATGTCGGACTCGTTTTTCGGCATTTCTCAAAATTCACCGGTCAAACCACCTGGAATACACATAACACAATAATACCTTCCAAAAAGGATTATTAATCACAATAAACTACAATTCTTTCACATATCTAATAAAATCACCAACCGTCAAACAGGTATCAAATATCTGAAATAAACTGACAACAAGTCTAATAGTCACAGGACTATAAATGACATATTCTGAACACTAAAAAGGGCACAGTTACATACACGTGATTGGCACCTGCGGTAAATAAAACATTAGGCTGGCTCGGATTGCTGAACAAGCCCGATTGGGAAAAACATGGACCTGTAACTATACTGTTTGGGTTGGGCGGCCATAGGAAGACGGTGGGGGTGAAAGCAGTATGATATGCAACGGGCTTTGAGCGTTGGGGCCAGAGAAACATCAAACATATCTTGCTAGTACATTCATTTTGTGGCAAATTGGACGACCAAGTATACCGCAAGGTCCCTAGCTGACCAATCACTTTAACCAACAAATATTTTTCGTATTATGACACAGACATTATACACCGTGTGGTAGAGAGTTGTGAGATTAGGGTTTACCATGGTTAGTTTGATGACTTAAGGTTGTATATGAAACGTATAGAACAAATAACCAATTCGTAAACCTCAATCTGAATACCAAAGTAGACGATCAATAAGTAGATCTGTGACCTAGCACAAATCACCAAACACAAAAAAAAATAAACAGAACGAAGTTGTGGATCTGTGACCTAGCACAAATCGCCAACACAAATAAAAATAAACGGACGAATGTAGGGTTTTATTTTTTATTATTATTTTTTTAATTTTTTTTGTGACGGTAGAATGGATTTAGGGTTTAGTTATTAGGTAGTTAAATATTATGTTGATACAATGTAAGTGTACACGGGTAATGTTATGTCTCATAAAAAAAAAATATTAATCATACGATACAATATCTAAAATTTAACAAGTATATAGTTCTAGAAACGGGCTTGAGCCCAATACATTTACATAATCAATAATGTGGGCTAACGTGTAAGTGTGGTAATGTCTATGTCTCATTAATCAATAATACGGTACAATATATATGATTACAAGGATAGTTTTAAAAACGGGCTTGAGCCCAATACATTTACATAATGCTAACACATCCATTCAAAACATAAATTCATTAACTCATTGTCTTTTGAAATCAGGTCTTTAAATATTATACCTACCCCTTTTTCAGGCATAAGAAATATTAAAAAAGAATGCAAAAGCCACTATAAAAAAAAAGATAGACGCGGTATTTTAAATAAAAAAAAACCCAAAATGGTAACGATAAAGAAAAGGAAGATACTAATTTAGTAGAAAAACTAACCAATTGCCATACTCTGTCACTCCCACATGCATGGTAGAGAAAAACAGAAATTTCAGCAGTGGATCATTTCGATCAGTTTTCATGTTAAAGTGATCTTAATAGCATAATCTAAAAATCATACCGAAAACCACGTACATGTGCGTGGGGTTAAAACAAGCTAATGTTATAAGATATAACAGTTTTAAGTTAAAAGTAATAGACCGGTACAAACTAGTGGTATCATAATCTCTCCAGATGCTGAAACTATTTTGGATTTTAATATAAACTTTGATTAACGTTTAAAATTGACCTGCTCACTCCCACTTGCCTTAAACTAAAATATGTCCTAACAACCTTATATTTATATATATGCTAGTTTGAGTAAACAGAACCTATAGAAGAAAGTTATGAGTAAACAGAGCACAGAGACAACCAGGAAGGTCAGCGATGGATCATTGCGGTCTCTTTTCATGCATGCAGATGGTGCCGATATTCTGCTGATGACTTTTGGACTTTTAGGTGCTATTTGTGATGGTCTTGGGATGCCGGCGATGTTATTTGTCACCAACACCATCATGAACAGCATTGGAGACTCTTCTCCTTTATCTACTGTATGTTTTCAGAATAGCATAATCAAACAACGAAGTCAGTTTTTTTAAACATGCAACAAGATCCATTAAGTTTGGAATCTGTTAAGGTCAAAAATCTGACTATTAAATGGATTAACATCTTGTATACATAATGCTGTTAACCCTTCTGTTCCTTAGCTGTTGCGCAAATGGGTTTCAAGTTTTGTTGGTATTTTTTTTTTCGTATATTCGTTTTTTATTTTTTTTTTTTTTTTTTTTTTTTTTTTTTTTTTTTTCCATCTCTAATTTACTTTTGTTTCTATAATTTCTCTATTTATATAGCAAATAAATGGGTTTTGTTGTAGAGGGATATTGCTGGTCTAGAACAGCAGATAGACAGGCATCAAGATTGAGATCAACTTATTTGAAAGCGGTTTTAAGACAAGAAGTGGCCTATTTTGATTTAAATGTTACAAGCACGTCCGATATTATTACCAGTGTTTCCAGTGATAGCCTCATCATTCAAGACGTCATCAGCGAAAAGGTGCCGATGTTTGTGATGAACGTAGCAACTTTTGTAGGGGCAATTGTTGTAGCATTGATATTACTGTGGCGGCTAGCAATTGTGGGGCTTCCATTTATTACAATTTTAGTTATACCTGCCCTGATTTATGGAAAGCTTTTGATGAGCTTATCTAGAAAAATCAGGGAGGAGTATAATAAGGCTGGTGCAACTGCAGAACAGGCGATTTCGTCCATCAGAACTGTTTATTCTTTTGTGGGTGAAAATAAAACCATCAGAGAGTACTCTGCGTATCTGGAAGGCACGGTGGAGTTAGGTTTAAAGCAAGGTTTGGCTAAAGGACTGGCGATTGGCAGTTAATGCCTTGAATTATGCCCTTGTGGTCTTTCATGATTTTTATTGTAGTAGATTGGAGATGTACCATGGAGCTAGAGGAGAAACCCATCTGGTCTGTTGGAGCTGGTTTCATCATAGGTGAAAGTAATTTTTTTTCGTATCAGTTGCAAGCCCAAGTAACCCATTATTAATTCCAAAGGTTACCTAATATCCTAAGTTACTGGTTATAATATACTACAATTAGCAAAATTGCATAATCCCCCTTAAGATGTTAGTTAATAATCTAATATTACTAACTATATCAATATATTTTCACTAATATAATTTGATAATGACAGATCATTTGGTTCTGCATTGCCAAACATGAGATACTTCTCCGATGCAATGGCTGCCAGTGAACGTATAAGGGAAGTGATCAAAAGAGTTCCCAAGATTGATTTGGAAAATATGGAAGGAGAGATATTACAACAAGTGTATGGGGAATTCAAATTTAAGAATGTGAAGTTTGCTTACCCATCAAGACCTGAATCAGTGATATTCAAAGACTTTAACTTGGAAGTTCCAGCAGGGAGGATCGTGGCTTTGGTGGGTGGGAGTGGGTCCGGAAAATCGACAGTGATTGCATTATTGCAAAGATTTTATGATC
Source organism: Tanacetum coccineum (assembly GCA_026074375.1). Classification (NCBI taxonomy): domain Eukaryota; kingdom Viridiplantae; phylum Streptophyta; class Magnoliopsida; order Asterales; family Asteraceae; genus Tanacetum; species Tanacetum coccineum. The sequence continues at coordinate 11,630 of BQNB010154984.1, forward strand.
CTCAAGGGGGTGAGATAAGTATAGATGGGGTGAGGATTGACAAGCTTCAATTAAAATGGTTAAGGTCACAAATGGGTTTGGTGAGTCAAGAGCCTGCTTTATTCGCAACAAATATAAAAGAGAACATACTTTTTGGCAAAGAAAATGCAACCATGGAAGAAGTCATTGAAGCTGCAAAAGCTTCAAACGCTCATAACTTCATCATTCAATTGCCTCAGGCCTATGAAACACAGGTTCTTTTTCCATCCTTTTTTCTTTTAGAATAATCAAGAGTGATTGCAGTTGGTACAAAATTGAATAATATAGTAGTCATCTATACGATCGTCGATCTTGTTCTTTATTTTGGTCAAAAGGTCCACAATAAAATATATAATTATGTAGCAATTGAAAAAAAACACTGTTTCACGTTAAGCACTGTACAACTACAGTGCTCGGGCCCGGCCCAAAAATTTTTATTTAAAAAAATTGCTACATGTTGTGCCGGCGCAATTTTTTTTTTTTTTTTAAATTGTTGGCACAAAATAAGGGAAAAAAAAATGTACAAAAGTACCCCGACGCATTCAATAAAAAAATACCCTCGGTAACCATTTATCGAATTGACTTAAAAACACTGTCATTTTACCAACTATGAGACCAAAAAAAATTAAATTCGAAAAAAAATAAAAAATAAAAAATACATAAAATTTTAATTACACTTCAAAAGAATAACCCAACCGTCGCACTATTAAAAAATACAATAAAAAAACGCCATGCAGTAACGCGCGATTCTCATTTAAAGCCAATGTTCCCATAAAATTATATTAAAAAAAAACCGTATAGCCAAAAAAAAGAAACCTTTAAACATAAGCCCCACATATAAGCCCATATAAAAAAAACAAACTATTAAACATGAGGCCGGAAAAATAAAACCGCACAAAATAAAAAAATAATAAAAATAATAATGCCTCGCGTAGAATAAAACGACGTA
>BQNB010154985.1:0-14916 GCA_026074375.1 Tanacetum coccineum
AAGCTATTTATTTTAAAGCTAAAAACTTTTTTTTTTGTAATTTTATAAAAACTTTATCTATTTTTTATGATTTTTCTAAAATTTAAACTATTTAAAAACTTAAAAATTAAAATAAATGCTAAAAATAAAAGCCTAAAATTTTTATAAAAATTAAACTAAATAAAGAAAAAGGGCAGAAATTTTATAAAAATAAAAGCCCTAATTTTTACTTTTTTAATTATCTTTAATTGAATTTATTAAAAACTAAACCTAATTAGTAATAAAAATATTAAAACTAATTAAAACTTAACTAAGGTTTAACAAAAGGACTAACAGTGCAATTACTAAAAGGACTAACGAAGTAAAACTCTTAACAGACAAAGGATTAACTGAGTTAATAAAGAAATTTAAAAATTACAAAAATAGTCCCTCCCCGACAACAAACTAAGTCCTAAAATTAAGCTTAAAATAAGATGGGATTTAAAAAGTGCTTTTCATGGAAAACTTAAAAAATCAAAGTTGTAGATTAAGCTAGTGTGAACAATTTTAACAAAAGCTCTTAGGGCTGAAACTCAAAGATAAGCTCAAAAAGAGCTTATCAATAAGCTGACCACAGAAACTAAGGGTTTTCCTTTGGTTTTACTAAATAAGCTGCAACAAGCTTATTATAAGCTCAATTTTGAAAACAAGAGATGATTTGGAAAGCTAATGATGTGCTCATTCTAGGTATGAAAAGCTTATTGAATAAGAAACTCATTAAGATAACTGAAATTTAAAGGAAAACTAGTAAACTCAGGAACAGTTTCAAAAAGCTCTGATAAGTGTAAAATACACATATCCTTTTATGCTTAAAATAACCCAATTAAACCCAAAACAGACCAAAAATGGCAAAAATATGCTGGTATTTGTGTTTTGCATGTGCAGGTACGGATAAGTCAAAAATCACAAGAAAACAGTAAAAAACGAGCAAGCACGGACACGAGAATCAGAAGAGTACAAAAAGAAGCCAAAGAATCAAAGCCGAAGCCAGAAAAGTCAAGCCTCAGTCAAATCCAGTCAAAGAAAAGTCAATCATGGTCAATAAAAGTCCACAAGGACCAAACTTGCAAATTCCCAAACCATTTTATAAACGAGAAAATGGAAAAGAGAACACAAGGGCCAAATGTGCAAACTCCCCAAAGTTATAACCAATTTAACTGTCAAAAATTGGGCGCGAAACCCATTTACTGTTCACCCTTCGTCCCTAACATTTAACCCAGGGTAAATCAAGGGGCTTTTGAAAATTAAAGGGTGCGATTGTCAATTCAAGAGCTCTCAAGTACAATGGCGAGGTCATATCAGTCAAATCAAGGGTTACTTAAGCTCCCTCTTAATCAAAGGCCACGTCATCAATGGAAGAAGCACAAATTTATGTGGTTTTTTGTGCTAAAACATTCACAAAAGAAGCACAAATGCATCCAAAAGAGAATGACACGCTGGCAATCCTCAGGTGTCCACAGCTTGATCAAACGGCCACAATTGATGCTCAAATGATTGAAGAAATGATTGGCCAGGATTAAAAGATTGGAAAGCAAGGCAAGAGGGTCTGGAAGCTTCACCAAACACCTATAAATAGGCCTCACTTCTCACACACACACCATCTAGTTCTTTTTTATAGTTTTTTAGTCTAGCTTAAATTTCGTATTTTGCTTAAATGTAATTTTTCTTTAAATATTTTGTAATCTCCTTTTTAAGTAATGTAATCAGCAACTTTCATTAATAAAATTTAGTTTAAGTCATTCATAAGCTCTTTTTCTTTTTATTCAAATGCTCTCTTAATAAGCCAAATTCTCTTAATAAGCTCTTTCAGTCTATAAGCTGAAATAGAGCTTATTTTAATTCAGTATTAATCTTACCTAAACCCTAAACAAGTTTAACTTACATTTATAATGGATTCTATTGGTTATGAGCTTTTTGGAAGGGGATCTTAAATTGGAAGAGATCCCAAGAACTTATACCCTAGTAGCTTATTAATAAGCTAGGGAGCTTGTAGCTGCCCTATTGGGAACCTTTTGTTTAGCTAAAGGTTCAAGTAAGTTTTCATTTACTTTTCATAATTTCATTTCTAGCTTAATTTTAGCCTAATAGTGTAGATCTGCTTAATAGCTTATTAAAGTTGCTTATTAGTGCTTATTTGTGTTTAGTATTAGCTTAATAATCCTAGATGTTCATCTGTTTTTTTGCTTTTGATGTTTAGATCTTTGGATTTCCAAATATTTGTCATAAAACCTCTAAAAAGAAAGCCAAAAATATATAGAAAAAATAAGCTTAAGTCTTAGATTATTGCTTATTTAGTTGTTAATAGTTGTTAAGTCATGCTTATTAAAGTAATTTTAATTGTCTGGTATTAAGCACTTGTTTAATAGATTTCAAATTTAGTAGCTTAATCATAACTGTCATAGTAGTAAAGGGGTGTTTGGCATAAGTGTGTTTGACCTCTAAAAGTCAACATTACTTGTGAAATTTGCTTGAGTCAGCTGAGTTTTCATTTAAGATTAGTCTTCATTTAGTTTTTATAAGTTAGAGTTTAAAATTTCAAAAGATATGGTTTATTATCTTTGTTTTTACACCAGGGTAGTTTTTGACTATCTTTTTGCTTGTGAAACTTTGATCCAAAGCCCTTAAGGCTTAGATCTTGCTTGCATTGTGTTTATACACTCTATTTGAGTGTGACTTAGTGCAGGATTTCCCTTAGGAAACCTGCACTCTTGGTTTGCATTTGTGCATAGTGCACCAGTACTAACTACAAGTTAGTACTGCTGTCACTTTTGGCTTAAGATTAAGCCAAGTAATCTTAGGACTTAGCTTTTCAAAATTAAGGTATAATAAGTTTAGAGGTAGCTTAATATAGATTAGGTAATAGATTTAATTTTATGCTTTATATAGTTAGCTTAATTTGCTGCCTACAACATTCACCAAAGGTACACCATGTACTTAACAAAAAGTTAGTAACTCCTGTCACAAGTTAGTACTCGCCACCTTGGCTTAATTTTAGTTTTAAGTAAAATAGGATATAGATCTTAGATTCAAGTATGGCTAAGATTATCTATACTAAATAAAGAATAAGTTTTTTAGATTACATTTTCTAGCTTATTCTCCTAGCTTATTTTGCTGTCAAAAGTCCTTAAAAAGTTAAAAAGCCAAAAACAGTACTAAGAATTTAAGGATTTTAATTAGTTTAATTTAGCTTATGAATCTAATTATTCAGTTTTACATAGATAAATAAAAGTAGTTTTGATAAGTCCTTAAAGATTTAAGTCTAGCATAGCTTTTTAAAGTTTTAGCTAATTAGATTTTTGTGGCTCAATGCCTTATTATCTGAGAGTTTGCTTGTATCCTCCTCATTTTCAGTAGTCCTAAAAGTACTTTCTAAGCTCTATTATCTTTTCATTAAGATAAGCATCATCAAATAGCCATTATAGCTTCTTTCCTTTTATATTTTGATCATGTTGAGGTTTTTTAAGCCTTATATCCTAAAAACAAGTGTGAAACCTCCTTTCTAAGGTCAGGTTCAAAAATACTCTTAATGAGCTATTTGTATATTCAGCCCCAAGTCGTTTTTATTAATTTTTGTTTCCCACTACTCCTTTTAACAACTTTGCTCTTTTAAGGGTTTTGGTGATAAGCACTGTAGAATTTGAGCTGATATTTGGGCCTTAGTTTGTTGTCGGGGGTAGACCTCAGGGACCCTCTTGTAATTTTTCTATTTTAGTTGTTTTCAGTTAATCATTGCCCTTAAATGTTTTAGCCCCGGTTAGTCCTTATGATCTTTTTACACAGTTAGACCCTAAGTTTAGTTTTTAATTATATAATTTAGTTTTAATTTAATAATTAGAAGGATAGTTTTAAGTAGTTCAATAAAACTTTTATAAAAATTTAAATTAGGGCTTTTTATTTTTAGAAAATATCTGCAACGATTTCTTTAATTAAGAGTAATTTTTTATAGAAAAATTTAGGACGTTATTTTTATATTTTTATAGTTTTTAATTCAATATTAAATTCAAAAAATGAATCAAAAAGAAAAAAAAATGTTTTTTTTCTTTTTCCTAATTCCCTAAAATTTTTCTTTTGTCATAACTAAGTTTAGAATCTTAGTTTACATTTTAGTGATTAAAATTAGTTTACCTTGCTATTGTCACATTATATTTGTTTTCCGTATTATGTTTAATTTTTTCAATAGTCAATTTAAATTGTTTGCTTTTAGATCATCAAAACATCCATTTGTTTATTCAAGTCAAAATCCGTACTCAACGAGGTTTTCAATTTCACTATTCCTTGGGGAAACGACCCGGGTGATCAAATTTTTCCGGTTTAATATACGAAACGTATTATATATTATTTTATATATATTTTTGAGAGTGAATTTTATCAAGGGTAACTTGGTAATTTTCTTAATTGCTCTTTGAAGTATTTTATTTGATATATATTTTATAGTATATAAAACTACCAATCAGTTATCTTAATTGTACTTGTACAGATGTCAGCAGATGTTGCACGGGGCCACGACGGTGACGGTGGTGGTGATGATCGTCCCCCTCCACACCATATACCCACCGGTTGCGGGGGTTGCTTCGCTAACCAAGGTAAGAATTTCTAGATTATTGTAATACAAGCATAAATTTGATACATTGAATTTGCTTGCCTTGAATTTTTATGACTTTATCACTCACTTGATTTTGCAGGCAAAGGCACCTGAAACCCCAATTTAGGTGGAAGAAAAGTGGGCTGGCTGCATACCCGCTAGGAGACCCGAAACCTCGGGTTAAAGAAGATCACTGATGACAAAGGCCCCGTCCCGATCCGGTTTGAGTGGGATGTCAAAAAGACCCTGATGCCTCTCAGTGGCCATGCGTCTCATTGATCTAACTACCTTAGGGAGCTCGTTAGGGAGATGCCTTTGTACTACCCTTCTTGGCAAAAGGTCTCGGCGAAGCAGAAGGCGGCGATCGTGACAAAGATTAGGGTCGTTATTTCATTATCCTTTTATGTTTATTTCATTATCGTGTTCATTTATTTAATTATGTATATTTATCTAAATTCATTTATTTATTTATATCATAGAAATAATAAACAAATTTAGATAAGTATATAAATTATATCTCTAACTCTGTCTTTGTTTTGTTGTATATGATTGCAGACCCAATTTGACCTGAAGCCTCATATGCAATCCCAATGCTGGACAGATATCAATGCGGGCATCCAGCAGCACCTGCAAAAGTTGTACAATACCAACAAGGCTTCCCTCAAGGCAGCGCATTGGGTTATAAACCTCGAGACCGGGACGTACGACGTGGAAAGCATCAAGCAGCAACATACGTACGATTGGGATGCCAAGATTGACTTTTGGAATGATCCCAGGAACCAAGCCCGAGCCGCTCAAAATCGCCAAAACCGGGCAAAGAGCACAGTCGTATGCCGGCAGGGATCCCGGTCACTTGCTCGCCTTCGAGATCAGATGGTAATAAACATTATAATTATTTTACATACATATATACATATATATTTGATTATACGCTTTGGTGTGTTGTGATTTGTCGTTTTTAATTTGTTTCATCTTATATACGTGTGTATGTACAAATGGAGAACTCATCCACTCGAGAGTACCCGTCGCTAATCCACACCTTCTGCATGACACACACTGTTGGCGGGGTGTTCGTGCAGGATGAGGATCGAGCTCTATACGTAAGTTTTGTTTTAAAACACGCACTTTAATGATTTGTCGAGAAATAATGTAGCAACCCGACTAATATATTAGTTATCTTGTGTTTTTGTCACTATATATGATGAGATGTTGAGGCTGCAACGTCTAAGCTCCAAAACCGAGACGGGTGTGCCCTACACCGAAGAAGAGATCATGGCCATCATTCGAAAGGGCAAGCAGCGGGGGCACCTTCCCGGTGTTGGTAGGGTATTGTCGGGACGCGCCACGGATGGATGTCCGCCCCCGTCTCAATCCACTGTCGACCTCGCCGATGTCGAAAAGCTCAAAAAGAGTAACAAGAACCTAACCAAACAGGTAAAGATGATGATGAGGCTTTTTAGGAGTGACGACAAGTTTTCACAGATGCTTACACAGTTTGAGTCATCACCTGTGTTTGAGGGTGCCAGCGGGAGTGGCGGGTGCGGGGATGATGAGTCGGGCGGCGATGAGGACGGCGACGAAGATGAGGAGGATGGCGATAGTTAGAGATGTTATATATATATATATATGGGTTAGTATGCTATTTTGTTTCTTCAACTATATATTGGCGACCCTTATGTAAACATTTGTTTCCCCGTACATGTTATCTAGTTGAATATCGACTTGTATCTTGCGGATAATGCAAGGTTTGTGACTAGGAAGCCCCGTTTTGTAGACGATATTGTGTTTATAAGGATTTTGGACGATTTAGCTTTATTAGATCAAATGCGTTGATCCGTTATATTGTATTGTATTTTGGTAAAAGTTGTGATGTATTTGGATAGAGTCTATATTGGTTTATATAGGTTTATGTTTGGTAGATTTTTTCCCGAAAAATTATGGAAAAAAATCTGAAAATTGCTTGCTGTGCAGGCTGCACAAAAAAAATGCAGACTTATCCCAAAATACAAAACAAAAAAATTACATACCAATCCCGGGCGACATGTCGCCCGGGAAAACAAAATTAAAATATGAATTAACAATCCCGAGATGTCGCCCGGGTTAACAGGCACTAAACGACAAATAACATAATTTAAAGTTGACAAGTCAACGTATATGAAAGGGCGACATGTCGCCCGGGATAAGTCGCAGTTAATTAATTAATCAATTATAAGGGTTAATTATTTTTTTATTAAACCACTTTCCCGGACGACATGTCGCCTGGGAAAGTCATCCACCGTGGCACATATTAGTTTGACTGAAACTATGTGGGCCCCACCAAGTCGCTCGGGAAAGTCGCCCGAGAAAGTATCCCGGGCGAGCTTTCCCCTTCAATTTATCCCGGGCGACATGTCGCCCGGGATTGGTATCCCCAGCGACAAGTCGCCCGGGAAGGCCTGGAATTGTCGCTGGGGATAGTGGTAAATGTTGTAGTGTACGTTTAGCATTTTACTAGATTTAATTACTGAAATTCATAAGACTCTGGTTAATCGAACTAACTGAACAACCATTATCGTTTGTATAAACCGAAAGCTGACCAGATCTGAACGGTTTTGATTTTAATAACCGAACGTTAGCTTATGGCACAAAACGGGCCAAACCCAATTGAATCGGACCATGCTCAATGTTCATCTCTAACTTTATTAATGCACGTTGTGATTTAAAGGAAGTTGTTTATTTGTTTTTCGTGTAATATGACGTGTTACTATTTAGTTAGACTCAATCCATGTGCGTTTTGTGTACGTGTTTTCATGCGTAAATCACAAAACTATATACAGAATGTACGTACATATATTGCCATGCATGATTTATGGACGTAAGATGATATTTTTCATGGCTTCGTAACACATTCTCAATGTATATAGTTAACGATAACACAGATTAAATTGTGGCTAACTCTAAATGTTTCATAGAACATTACATCAGAAATATTACATGGTATACTAATTTCGAAGTTATTCTCAACTAACGTAAGTGTGTGTTCAACAACCTTATCGAGATCAACTAATTAATTTCACAATTTTCCCATCTAATGAGAATCTTCTATCAGTCTCGTTTTCTCAAAGGAAAAATGTGTATGTAGTTTTTATTTAAACCAATGTCACAAGAAACGCAGTACGCTTCGGTACGGAATCACGAAACGGGTACGCGGTTCGCGGGGTCCTTAAAATTCGATACGAAAGAGGGTAGACTCATTTCGGGACGCCCCGGTTCGCTTTGGTTCGATGTACCATATAATTTGGTACGATGTACCATATAATTTGGTACGATGTACCATATTATACTTACATTTATATAAGTTTTAATAGGTTTATATATTAAATTTACAAACTTTTATTAATTTATCATTATATTTAATAATCTTAATTATATACTTTATACAAATGTTGCAAATTTTGTAATTTAGTTATATATTTGAGAAAGCCCACTGGTAACAAAACACAGAAAAACAAATTATGTAACTTATTAGTTGACCTACGTCTCCTATCTTTCTTTCTTTAAGCCGCTTCACCCTTTTCCCTTCTTCATAACAACAGTCCACCGGAAAACACCACAAAAATCAAACCGTTGACCTTCGTTGACCGGTATGCGGATATTGGAAGTTATGTTAATATCTAAATTAAACTCATGGTTAAAGCTAGCCGTGCCAAATCACTTCGGTACGCCGTACCAAATCACTTCGGTACGCCGTACCAAATCACTTCGGTACGCCGTACCAAATCACTTCGGTACGCCGTACCAAATCACTTCGGTACGCCGTACCAAATCACTTCGGTACGGCGTACCGAAGACCAATAGACTTCGGTACGCCGTACCAATAGACTTCGGTACGCTGATTGATGTGCTTTGGGAACGCCGAATATAGCGATCCAGATCGCGATCCTGAGCGATCCGAGTCGCGATCGTACCGCGTTTGAGTACGAACGATCTGAAACGCGAAACGCGACCGAGTCAGCGTTTCCTGTGACTTTGATTTAAACACTCGTTACACTGGTGATACATATATAGTCTGTTTTAAACATAAATGAACAAACATACACAAACGAAACTTGATTGTTGAGTGAAAAATGGGGTATGTATTAAAGGATTGTTTCATTTACAATCAAAGATTGAATTAAAAGCCTAGCTAAGTTGGTGCCTTAGTAACCTTTTTGGAAACACTTGTAAAATGTCTAAATGACCTACCTTGAGTATATTTAGATGCCAACCGAATTGTGTGTCTCAACCTAGATGGAGTTCTTCCTGAGGCGGAGCCAGAATTTGTAGTTAAGGGGGGCCGGTCGTGGTTAACGTAAAACGTTATAGTGATATTGGGGGCCGAAGGTAAAAAACTAATAGAAAAGCGGCTTATAATATAAGTAACTAATGAATGAAATAGGTTGATTAGGGGTGAATCAGCACCCACTAGCTCCGCCCCAACCAACTGGGCTAGCTCAGTTGGCCACCAAGGGTGTCCTTGGGGAGGTTGTTATCACATGCGAGAGGTCTCAAGTTCGAGTCTCTCCGTGAGGGTTTTCCTTCAAGGTGGGAATCTGTGGGGTTCTGCCCCATAGATGCGTCGATTTGAGGCTGGCAGGGACTACCTTCTGGGTATGTACTGTGGAATCGAATCACTAATTATTATTCGAGGCTGACAGGGACTTTTTTCTGGATAAGTACTGTGGAATCGAATAACTAACTTAGTAACTGTACTAACTCGCCGTTCCAAAAAAAAAACTCTGGTTCTTTCGCGGACTATGTTGTATCACTCATTATAATAATACTTTGATATCTATAATACTTTCATATCTTAAAAAAAAGGATTAAATAAGGGCAAATGGTCCGAAAATGCATCGAATTTGTCACGTTTTTCTTTTGTATGCTAATCTTCGTATTGTAGCCATAATTAACAAAAAAGCTGACGTGACACGATTTTAATACATTTTTCTAGTTTGACTTTTTTTGCAACCTATACTTTATTTTTTACAAAATCCACTCCTTTAACCCAATGATTCAATCTATTCTTCATCTTCTATTCAACCTCTTCCACCACCATCACACCACCATACCTCCTCCTTCCAACCACCACTTTCTCCGCTCTCTGCCACCATACCTCCTCCCAATCACCACAAGCAAAAGAAAACAACCGATATGCGCGACACTTGCCCATTTATTTAGAACCAGATAAGATATCTTGGAACAAGCTCTTTGATAAGAAATGAGTGGATTGTTACATTTACATTGTCCCATATTTACAACTGTGACACAAAATATAACTAACTAAATTTGGTTCTAGCTAGAAAATGAGATACAATACTAATTCTAACATATCGAAACTACATAAGTCCCACATTTTTATAACTTTTCAATAAACTCTTGAAAGCCCCTGTAGTATGCTTCACAGTTGATACCGCTTGTATGCCATTCAATTGCGTCTCCACCTTCTCCGTACCTTGTTAAACAAATTTTAGCAATAAATATGTTAATTTCCGCATTTGACGAAACTAGCAGTATCAGTTCAAAACAGTAAGATAAATTCGTAGATTACCTTCAACTAATGTCTCGATCATTGACTCGATATCTTTAGGTTGATACTTGATATACTTATCGATACTCTTACCTCCATCAAATTGTGCCTTATACCGACCAACAAACGACCTATACGCTGGACTAATAACAGCTGTGTAGAATACTTATGTAATCAATAACACCAAAGAACAATGAAGAAATCTAGAGAGAGAAAGAGGCTGGAAGGATGCTTCTAGTGAGAGAAAGTAAACAAGAAAATACACACTTAGATTATGAGAAAAGAAACAACCAACCAACACTCTCTCCATATGTGAAGAAGGTATTTATACATAAGTTAGGGGTCGGCCATGGGCTTGTCCATGGGCTTTTCATGGGCTTGTTCCTAAGCTAGCCTATCTAATTTTCAAATATTACTTTACGAGCTATCTAAAGATATAATGGAAGTGATCGACACTTTTCGTGTTTCTAACAATCTCATCCTAAGGGAGGTCACTCCATTTTACAAAAACTTAAGCCTAGCATACTATGCTTTATCTTCAGTCTTGTGCTCGCAGACTTGATTTCTTTACTTCATCTTGTGAAAATGATGTAGTGATCTTTGACTTTAAGCTTTGGCTTGTATCTTTGACTTGACATGAATGTGATCTTGAACTCCTTGAGATCATCAACGAAATCTCTTATCATCATCTTGTGATCTTTTGCCTTCTTGTGATCTTGTGACTTCTGGACCAACATGCTCATACTGTTCTTGATGTTAAAAGCGTGTGTAACCATCTTTCCTGATATTCTTTAACTTTAACACTTCGTCACTTTATAGAGGACGTGCGGTATCAACTTAATACTTCGTCACTTCAAGAAAGACGTACGGTGTCAGAGTAGCGAAAGTCTTGAAATATGTACTTAAGCTTTCATGATGTCTTTATATATGTCGGTCGAGTATGAGCATGTGGAATTGGCTTCGACTTGTCATCAAGAAACTGCTACCACCGTCAGGAAACCTGCATGAATAGGTTAGCGATAAACAACATATATGGACGAAAGTGGCTTTGTCACTTCATCAAATACAATTGTAGCAACCACGGTTCCCCGTTACTCAGTATAAATACTGCCTGTGATCAGGTAAAATTCCAAAGAATCTCCTTGACAGGGTTTCGCAGCTGCGCTAGCCGTTCTCGTTATCGGAGCGTCTCAAAGTAGACAACACGGTAAAAGTGAACCGATAAGTTACTATCTTCCAGATTAAGCTGTCAATTCGTGTTCAGCTTTCCTATGTCCAGATACCCTTGTGAGGCTTCCCATGGACATAAGATTGAAAATCGATTTAGAAAATCAGTTGGTGTTTCAAATTGCAAACAGTTTTTATGACACACCAACAGTTTTATCTTTTTAAAAATTCATTCGTCAATTCATAAACTGGACCGAATCGATATCCAGTATCACAAGTTCGATCCGTATAGGATCTCACAAGTCACCTACCAAGAGCTTGTTTGATGTTGGCTCAAGCAGGATTTCCATCTTCATTGTGAATAGTTAAATATCACTCAGATGTTCTGGCAAAATCACAAGGATAATGCGTAGGACTCTTAATATATATTTCTTATTTTTCACATTGTGTGAATTAGCAAACATAATTTTGACAAGTGTCCTAATGAGATTTATGGATTATCTCTTTTGGCTCTAGACTCAATAGTGCACTTTGGTTTTAGTGATCGGAGGCTAGAGCGGACTGCCACCTTTTCAATACCAATTAATTCGGAGTGAGAAAGTTGATAGAAATACGTGTAATCTCCGTGAGAAATAAAACATAAATCTTTTGAAAGATTCTGAGTGGCTAGGGAGGGTTGTGCATTGCATCACTGGGTCCATGATGTTAGTCTTTAATGTCAGCAATCATCTTTGTGATTCTTAACAGCAGATGTAGTGACCCGATTTCTGCCTAAGTATAAGAAGGGCTTCTTTCTTTTTACCCTTTATCTTAACTTTTCTTTTTAATTCTCAATCCCCTTCATCGCTTACCGAGACTTCATAACTAATACCTTGTTGGGTTTGTTCCAGTACTAGCTCCATCTCAGTCGGCACTTTTCCTTTAATCTCACTTTACTCCTTTTTTCATACCTAAGGACTTCTACACTATCTAGTAGAATATCCCTGGGTATATCCCTCCGGTTCTGGCTGGATCATGGGAATGAATACCTAAGCTTAACCACCTTATAACTCCAATACAGTAATTTAAGTGGTTGGTCTTTGGTACTTCCACATTTCAGCTAACACGTAACCATTTGATTTCCCTTCATATGTGCATCGATTAATCGAAAGCGTTTAGCACATATATGGGTTAGCGTACACTAGTGATCTTAAAATTCACATCTTTAATTATATATTTTAATAACATCTTCTCCCCTTATCAAAAATGTCAAATCTTTTAATATTTTAGATATCAATTGATTCAAATATTCATGGTTTCGTGGAAAAAGATGTCCAATTATTAACAAGCCGGTTATTGGTACATTTTAATGCTCCCCCTTAAATTATGAGGGAATAATATGGTGTTTGAGTACGTTAATTTGAAAAAAAAATTGAATTTACTAAAAAATTCTTTAAAATTCGTACTCAAACACTATATATATGCCTAATTATAGTCTACACTATTTATTTACATATTCACAAGAATTATTATATACGAGAGATGGACCTGAATAAGATAGGACACAATATGACAAAATCATATTGTCCATTCCAGCAGCCTGAGGTCATTCTTGTATTCTCTTCCACCAACGAACTTCTCTAAATTCCGCATCAATCTCCTCTCATAAAGCTGCTTGTCGATATCCTGAACCATAACCCAAGCCCTTCGTTTGTTTAAACCACTCCATTTCCTCTTTGGCAGATATTCCATCCTTATTCCCTTAGCAATATCATTAAGAGCAAACCGAACATCATCGAGCGTGCCATCACTAAATTTATGGAGTTCATTAGCGCGTATTAATCTGTTTCTGTTGTTCTGGTCCTTATATATCACTCCTTTATGGTCTGAATATGCAGTGTATGTGGTCCTGTTTCTGAGATTTGACCTGAATGTGTCTGGCTTGGTAAGGTTGAGCTTCTTTTGGTAACTTTCGACACCTAATTGAAGATCTTCCACCCGCCTTTGAATGACAATCCGTCTGGTGAACATACGTAATGCCACATTCAAGTCATACCGTTCGTCGATTGTGAGATTGGTCAGCTTCTTTTGAACAAGTAGAAGTAACATGTCTTCTATGTCTTGTAGGCGAAGTCGTGGGAAATCACCTTCTCTAAACTTGTACAGCTTCTGATCCTCTCGACGAACTTCAATCTCTTCCAAGTGACCGTAGTCATACTTCTTCATAATCGTAAGTCTGGTAACCGCAATGATTCTTTTCCTGGAGTAGACATCCTTTGACGAAGACATGTTGGCAGCAAACCCGTAGAAATGTTGACGTTTGGGACCCTAGTGTGAAGTACCCCAATAAGCATGTTTATCATATATCACCTTCACGGGACTCCACAAATTACGAACCAAGTCTTCAATCCATTTGATCTCATATGTAGCAGCCTTTGACTTCGTAACAGAAGTTGAGTACCGTATGCATAAATCTCATCCTTTTAGATATTCCAGGTTATTTTTTATAAAGAAATCTTGATGGATAACTTGACGGCCTCGATGATTAGGAATCAACGGGAGAGGTTTACTGAGATCGAATGGATACGGCTTGCCTTTAGGGTTATTCCAGTCGAGTCATTTAGTTGTGGCCTTGGAGCATTCTTCAAGATGATACTCTAATTCTGTAAGACTTTTACAGGTGCCTTTGAGTAGCTCGAATTCCGGTCCAACTAGAATTTCTTGAGTCATATCTTTAATGTTGAGCCGATTCATTACAAATAGAGTGAAGTCGAATGAGGTATCGATGAGCTCATTGAATGAAGTACGAGGTTCTTTAGCACGAGCAGCTTGACTGATCCAAGTCTGAGGAGGTTGAAAGTCAACTTGTTGTCTCTTGTTCCAATCATAATCAGGAGTTGGAGGTCGCTCGGGTTTCTTGAACCAGTCAGCTTTGGTGACCTCCTTGTCAGCGGGTTGTTCATCATTGTCTCCCATGATGAACTCTTGATCTTGTTGCATGCTTGAGTCTTCAACAGTATGACTTAGCTCCTCTGCATGGGCATACTTGCCAGAAGACTTATGTTGAGATTGGGAGGCGTCTTTAGAGGTGCTTGAAGAATTCTTTTCCTTTGACCGTGAATCTTTAGATGACTCAGCATCTTTACTCAATCTCCTTCTTTTCCTCCCTCAGTTTGATCCAACGGAGGGGTCTCGATCATTGTCTTGGTCATCTCGACTCCTCTTCAAAGTGAATGCTTCACCATACGAATCAAATAGATCTTTGTCAGTTTCATAAGATTGTCAGTTGATCATAAGTTCCTTTTTTTGGTAGTTCATCTTTATCATATTGAACTTGGTTTCTCCATTTATTATAAGTATCTTTGTAAGCTCAAACTTGGAGAGTGATGCAACTGCCTCATACGTAGACTTTGTTTGAGAAGCATACATTGTCAAGACAGCAGCTTCTAGTGATTCTGCGACATTCTTCTCAATCACAGGATTTAAAAAGTTAGAGACTTCTTAAGGAAGAAACTAAGGAAGTTGAGTCGTAACTTCTTCTTTAATAATAGTTCTGATTGATGTGTCAACGAGTTCTATATAGTCATTCTTCTCATCCTGAGCTTCTTGTCCACAATCCAGATTA
>BQNB010154986.1:0-15450 GCA_026074375.1 Tanacetum coccineum
GAATTAAACGGATAAGGGGATAAAGAAGAAAATAATTAAATGAATAAGATGATAGAGAAGATTATTTTTGAAAAATTTTATATTAATAAAATAAAATAAAAAATTGGTATTTTTAATATTTATAAAAGAAAAGGAAAAATAAAATAAGAAGAAAAATATTTTTGGATTTTTATATTTTTTATAAGAACGAAAATAAACTTTCCGAAGAAAGGATCTTCAAGGCTCGAACACGAACAATCCCGTAAAAATTGCTACACCTCTCCCCGGCAACGGCGCCATTTTGATGTTGATAGTTTTCACACACGCGTTTATATCAAATAAACCCTCCGACATATAATATATATATTTATATAAAATACATATACGAATACGCAAGCTAAGTATCATACAAATTATTCTTAGGAAAGAATAATAAGTAATCAACGCGGGTATCGTTTTCCTCGGTGAGAGGTGAATGGAAATCTACGTTCAAGTTGTAAATCGAGCTTGATTGTCATAAAAGTTTTTGGTTTTGGTTTTAAACTATTTTTATACTAAAAATTAAACTAATATTAATTCTAAGATTAAAAACTAAAAGATTAAACTAAAATTGATCTAAAAGATATAAATGACAAATATGCTTGCTAAGTGACGTGAAAAGTTCATCAAGTGTGAATTAAGGTTTATTAACGAATTAATTTCCTTAGAAAAGATAATTATCTCACAACATTGGTTTATTTTGACAAAAATCTCTTAAAAAGATATTAATTATTAGATGTCTAGTTTGATTATTTCTCCGGCTTTTTCCCTTGGAAACATTCAAACTATAAATCTAAATAATCGAAGATTATTTATTAATTAAACCCCTTTTTTAAATCCCACTTAATTCCCAAATCACTAAATCACTTAACAAGAACTAATTAAACTACTCGCTAATCATAATGTTTAAAGAAACAAAGCTAAACATTTTAAAAATAAGCTATAATAATTAGTTGAAAAAGGATATAAAATGGAACCGAATTGAAGACCCGCAATTAAACGGATATCACCTGATTTATTTAGCTAAAACAAATAATCAAATTCGGTCTAGCTAAATAAACCTTTAAGCTTTGCGCCTTATGAGTAGACCGGTTCCGTAAAACACAAAAACAAATAAACTGTTAAGTAAAACAGTTTATAATACATTTCATATTTCAACTTCTGTTACTATATAACTACACGAACTAGCCCACAAGAAATTTCCAACATTGGGCTTCATCTAATCGATTGGGCCGAATGATACCACAACCATTTTAAAACTGAAAACGTAATTTTTTAACAATTATGACTTAACACTGATAAGCTAATCCAATTAATATTCTATCCTTTATTCAAGTACTAAACCTGAAATTGATAAGCCATAATCATGTTAAACGCAAAAAAGAACTTAATGACGATAAGCCTGAATTAACATTTAAACTAATAAGGTCTAATGAAAACAGATTCTTATCCCCTAATAAGCACTCGAAATGAGCTGTTTTAAACTATAACAAGATCTGAACCTAACTATGTATTTCTAAATTAACGATAAGCTATTTAAAACAAATGCTTAATCAATTAAGCTATGAGATCTATTCCTAAAAGCTAGTAGTCGAATAAGCTAGAAAACGCTTAACCGAATAAACAAGCTAGGAGATAAAACGGTCTCGAAATAAGCCAAGGAGCTTATTCGAGCTAAATTAACAAGAAAAGAAAAGAGATTAAATAAGCTAAAGCTTATTCGGTTATATAAGCTTAGATTCTACCAAATAAGCTATAGGATAGCTTAGTCACACAAGAAACAAGCTAAGGATTCGATTATACGAGGTTAAGCTTAAGAAAATAAAGAGAGATAAGCAACAATAAGCACCAAGATATAAGCTAAAAATCAAACCATCCTCAGATCAAAAAGCCACAACATCTTTGTTACAATAAGCTTGAATAAGCTGGAGAATAAAATGTTTACAATAAGCCAGAAAAACTGAAATAAGATGAATACAAAACTTAATAAGCAGAATAAAAAAAATGCTATTACAAAGATAAAAAAAACGTAACTTAAAAAGAGAAAAAAAAACAAGTAGAAAATTTATGAAAAAGAATGCCTCAAGTTGAGGGAGCGTGTGGCTTTTAAAAACCAAAGAAATTGCAATTCAACCCTCGAGATCTATTCTCATCGTAACCGTCAGCACCATAAATTCTTGATCCTCCTATGGCGTGCCTCCACGTGGAGATGCCAGCGCATAATCCATTGATCCACTAGTAAGATTTTTCCATGTGGACTATAACAATGCGTTTCATAAATGCTTAAATATAACTCCTTTGCCACGTGTTGGATTTTAAATAGCCAAGAAAAATTATGGTGGGAGGTCACGTGACCTCATTTTATTTAATTTTGGGCACGTGTGGGGAAAATGCACATCACAAATCAAATTGATATCTTAATTTGTACTTAGGCCGAAAATTTTACTTGGGCTTTTGTTAAAGTATGGGTTGGTCCGACCCATATAAATGGTGTCGGGCCGACCCAATAAGAGATGAAAGCACCGTCAGACTCGAATTATCGTGCTCTTTCCAATGGCATACTCGGGTCTTTTCACGAATTTGTCTTGATTTTGAATAATAGGCACTCTTGATCGTGACGAACCTGTAAATATCCGTTTTTGCTCCGTTTTCAATCCTTTTACCTGCAAAGATATAAAAATATCAAACAAACATATTTGCAAGATAATTAAGCATATTTTAGCATTTTTAGTCCGATTAATAGTGTTTTACGGGTTATAAATGATGTGTGTTTTAGCGCACATCAGTCACCCTTTAACAACTTATTTCGTGCTTATTTTTTATTTATAAAAATGGTGCTTTTGTAAAATTGCTTATTTAGTGTTTTTCTAAAAAGTTGTAAAAAATGGAAAACAAAAATGTTTGGGATTAGGGGAAGTCCCAGGTGAGCAAGAATCGAACCCAGGATCTCTACCCTATTCACCAAACGTTTTACACAACACACACACTACCACTTGCCCTGGGGTCTTTTTCGATTTAAGTTTGCATAATTAATTCTTTATAGTAGTTTTAGCCTGTTTGGTTTATAAGCTGTTTTTGGCTTATTTCATAGCTTATTTGATAAGCTGTTTTTCCTAGCTTATTTTTATTAGATTCCTCATTATTCAATGCACTTTTGTTATTTTTTTTAGAATTTTCTTTTAACATTTAGAACCTAGGAAAATTAGATTTGCTTTCGTAAGGTTAAAATTGCGAAATTTGGTTTTTTAAAGAACGGGATTGAATCCCGTTCTTGTTTTTAGTGTTTTTAAGCTTAAATAGTTTCCGTTTTTGGTCTAGTTTTCTTTGTTCTAGCTTTTTAGTCAATTAAGACTTATAAAATCCAAAAAGATCATTTTAGGACTTAATTTTGTTAATTTTGGGTTTTTAGGTCCCATTTAGGATTCCTGTTTTGCGTTTTTAGTTAAAATTTGTCTTACCTTAATTGTTTTTAAGTTTAACCTTAGTTTCTCGTAGTTTTAGATAACCAATCATAATCTTGTTCCATTCAAGCGTCGATTCTCAAAACTCTTCTCAACTTTCAATTGCATTCCTCGTTGGGGATAACGACCCGGGAATCATACTCCCGGTTTATTACAATTGAGATTTTTTGATTCTTATCCTTATATTTATATATTTATAAGTATTTTATATTTATATTTATATTTATATTTATATTTATATTTATATTTATATTTTAAAGGGTATGATCAGAACCAACCAGTTTTTGGCGCCGCTGACGGGGAAGATTGTTTACGATTGTTGAGCCGTTTGACAATTTGTGTTTGAAGATCCTTTCGTGTGAAGTTATTTTGCTTATTTTCATATAAAAAATACAAAAAGATTTTTCTTTTATTAGTATATATAAAATATAAAAAAATTAAAAAAAAATTAAAATAACAAAAAAAAATCAAAAAATTTAAAAACATTGTCCATAATAAAAAGAAATAAAATTCACCATCAATATAATACTTTCAATTGAAGTATTATCATTAATAAGTTCCCGAACCAAAGATCAAAAACTTACCTTTTGTATCTCTCGCGAAGTACGGTTCACCTTTAAAAGTTAAACAAACTATAAGAGGGGTATAAGGCGGGTTGTTCCTAGGAACTACGACCCTAAAGGAGAAAGGTTTTTAATAGCTTCGCGCTTTCCTACTCCTCCGCTCCTTTGTGCGTTTTTCTCTTTGAAGAGTTACCGAGAAGCGAGTTGTTAATTAGGTTTAAGTGTCTTATCTCATTGTCCGTTATTAAAATACATTGTGAATACATTGTTGAAAAACCAAAAAAAAATATATAAAAAAAATATAAATAAACTTTTTTATAATTTTTTTTACATTTTAGTTCATGCGCACTCGTTCTCAATCTCGTAATTCTAACCGTCAACAACAACAAGTCCTACCGACTTTTGTTGAACCATTTAATCTTGTGGAACCAATTGAAAATCAAGCTCCTCTCGTAGTTACGATGCACGATAATCATACTATGGCTCAATTGCTCGAAGCACCCACCGAGGGTTACGAGGATGCCATCTTTGTTCCCGAGATCACCGCGGACAACTTTGAGCTCAAGCACGGATTGCTTACCCTCGTTCAAAACACATAATTTTTCGGACATGACAAAGAAGACCCTCATGCTCACATCTGTTATTTCAACAAGATCACTTCTACGATGAAGCTTATGCTTTTCCCATTTTCCCTCGAGGGTGCCGCCCGGATTTGGCTTGAAAAAGAACCCCCTCGATCGATTCTCACATAGGATGATCTTGTTTCGAAATTCATCAACAAATTCTTCCCTTCTTCTAAAACAACAAATCTTCAAAATGAAATCACGAGATTTCAACAATGAGTTGATGAAACTTTTTACGAGGCATGGGACCGATTCAACGATCTTCTTCGAGCATGCCCACATCATGGATTTTCGGAATTACAACAACTCGATACTTTCTATAATGCTTTGAACTCTAATGATCAAGATTCGTTGAATTCTGCCGCGGGTGGTAACTTTTTGGATAAAATGCCTCGGGATTGCCTAAGAATCATCGAGAGCAAATCTAAATTTTGTAATTTACGTAACAAACCGGTTGTTACCAAAGTGAGTTCAAGCTCTTCTACCCCCGATATTTCTCCCGATGTTGTCGAACTTAAAGACATGGTGAAAGCTTTGCTTCACGATAAGAAAAACCAAACCCAAGCTCCCGCTCCAGTAAAAGCGGTCGAGGAAAGTTGTGTTACTTGCGGTGGTGCTTATTCTTACTAAAATTGTCCCACCACCAATGGCAACGTTTATCGTGATAATATTCAAGAGTACCTCTCTTAAGCCGCCGCAACTAATTTCAATTAAGGAAATACCAGTTACCGAGCCCCTATTGCTAATCAAATTCGACCTCCCGGTTTTCCTCCCGTTTAAAACCAAGGAAATAATCAAAACCGTTACAACCAAAACCGGGGGAATAACTACAACCAAGGCCAAATTTATTGACCCCCGATTAATCAACCCCCGGTTCCCCAAGCTCCACCTTACCAAGCTCTGGCTCCGCAAACACAAGGTGTGTCGAAGGATGATTTTCAAAACCTTTTATAATCTTATCACATAAAAAAGAATAATCTGATACGTTTAGAGCCGCATTGGATGTTAAAATTTGACCCATTACTAACCCGTATAACCCAGCCATTCTGCATCTCTGTGTTATTGTTATGCATGTCTGAAGAAGCAATCTTTTCATAGAAAGCAATAGCCAACCCTTTTTCAAAGCCACTTATCAAGGATTCAATCAATTAAAGACGTGTTCAATCATTATAAGAATACCTCATATACCTGTTTGAAGCATTTGAGTCACGCATTTTTAACACAATCATCTTCAAGGCTTATTAATAGCTTGCAAACCAACCACATTCACAAACGTTGAGGCAAATGAAATGTGACCTTATATGTTTCCACATATAACATACAATTACTCAGTTGTTTCTGCATAAAATCATTATTAGAATTTAAGAGAATGCACCACCAAGTTAAAAAAAACAAAACATACTCTTCAAAAATGTCGGGCTACCTAAACAAACTCGAATAATTACTTGTAAGAACAAACTGATGAGAGAGTTATATCTGTTTTACATTTGTCGCCCACTATGCCAATGTAATATTTCCTATCAGTCCAAAAGCGTCCCAAAACCAAAGCTAAATCGAAATGAACAACATAAAGATTCAAAAAATAATAAATTTGTATGAAACTTAAAGACCCCATATTATGTGGTTTTAAACCAAAAATCTCTATAAAATGAAACTTTAAAGACCCATATATTTGTTTTACCAATAAGTTCAGAATCACATCAAATGAGCTTTGTCAAACACAACTATTTTAGCAATAAAAACATATAATGATAAACTTACACGAAAAAGACTAATCTATGTCTAATGATACAACATAAAGATATAATCACCATTAAATGAATGGATTATCTAAAACAAATAACCTATTCATGATCATACACAAATATTATTATCAAAATAAAAGCATTAACATAAATATTATATATAAGATTATAGAGCTAAATAACGTATGTTAACAGTACAACGCAAGAAATAAACTACAAAAAATTTATTAAGTCGTGATAATAAACAACAACAAAATAAAACCTATAAAATTTGATCTATCCATGCTTATAACAATAAGCACAATAGCCATTAGAAGCTAAAAGGTAAAAACATTCATCTATTATTTTAATGAAAGCTTTTGTGATCTTTCTTCTTCTAGACTTCATGACTTTAACATTTGAAGAAGACATTGATTCAGAGGTGCGGAAGCTTTGTAAACTCAGCTTTCTTGATTTCTTCAAATCTTGGAGTGTGAGCATGTGTCTTTCAACGGATTCTTTGAGTATGAACAATATAGTTTTTAGCAAACTATCAGCTATCAACGGATTTGATATGTCTTTACCATGAGCCGTTTGCTATGGACTAGTCAATGCTTTGTTGCAATAACAAGGTGCAATGATAACCTTATAGTTTTTAGCAAACTATCAGCTAGGAACGGATTTGATATCTCTTTACCAGTAGCCGTTTGCTCTGGAGTAGTCAACTCTTTGTTTTAGAAACATGGTGAGTCGATTACCATACAGTACGAATACTGCACCTGTGATCAGATAGATTCAATAAAGAACCTTCTTGACAGGTTTTCCAGCTCAAAGCCTTTAAGTCCTCCAATACCGAAGTACCAGATTCCCGTATGCTTGCTGTTCTCTAAACCAGATGTCCGTAGACTTACACACTATGAGTATTTCTACTAATAGAATGGTAAAGAGTGAGTCAGTACAGTTACTATCTGCTGACTATACCGTATAATTCCTGTTCAGCGTTTTACTTCTTAATACAATTAAGTACCGTAGAAGGCCAATGGCAAAAAAAATGATTTGAAAAAACATTCGATGTGCTTATGAAATTTATTTAGGACACAACGAAAGTTTAAATCAGAATGCTCTGATGATGTTTTGAAAGATATCTCGAAAGATATGAAGTGCCTCATGGCTCTCATCAAACTCATACAAGTATTTGTAAGACGAGTCATTCTCACTAGTGGATACTGTCCGAAGACAAGTATATGAGTATTCTACGAATACCCTGGTGATATAACATCTCATTCCTTCGCATTCCTCAAGATCACTTTCCCAATCATGAAACAAAAGATTCTTTGTGAATTATCAAGATACTTGTGTATAACACAAAAGTTTTGGTATCTTGACATTGTTGAGTATATTAACACTTTTACTCCCCCTATACATGTGCATCGATATTCGAAAGATGTTTTGCACATGCAAGGATAGGACTTAACATTTTGAATCAATCGAATCATTAGTTATCAGTTCACATTTTAAGTCACATTTTCTCCCCTGATCAAAAGTATGCAACTTTTGTATGGTTTTGATCTAGAATGGACTTAAAAAGATGTTTCGAGCTCCCCCTCAATCATTGAGGTGAGCTAATTGAGCACAAATATCAAGTGATTATTGAAACAAGATCTGAAATATACCGAGACAGGAGTGAGAAATCAATCTGTCTGAGGACGTAGGTTGTGGCTCGTTTCAATCTTTCAGTAATAGAATCAGCAACAGTGTGTCCAAATGACCTGCAAAACTGTTAGAATAACTGATTCTCCCCCTATCATGACTTCTTGGATTGAGCTTGTTCCTTGAACTTGTATTTGACATAGTGATCTTGAGCCTCTTGAGATCATCAA
This sequence comes from Tanacetum coccineum, assembly GCA_026074375.1. NCBI lineage: Eukaryota > Viridiplantae > Streptophyta > Magnoliopsida > Asterales > Asteraceae > Tanacetum > Tanacetum coccineum. The sequence continues at coordinate 8,270 of BQNB010154986.1, forward strand.
TCAAGCACAATCTCTACGCCATCTTATAACTTTGCCATCTTGTGGACTTGCGACATCTGGACCGACATGCTCATACCATTCTTGAAAAGCTTTAATGTTGCATCTTTCTTGAAATTCTTTAACTTTAACACTTTGACACTTCTAGAAAGATGTGTGGTATCAGAGTAGCGGAAGTCTTGAAACATGTACTTGAGCTTTCATGATGACTTTTTGGGGCGGGTTTTTTTGGGGGGGTGAGGGTTTTCGGGTATGAGCATGTGGTTATGGATCTTGTGAGCCAGCTGGAATCAGGAACCTCCACCACCATTTTACATAGCCTGCATAAAACAGTTATCAATAAAGCAGGGGGACGAATATGGCTTTGTCATTCGCCCAGGTTTGGTTGGAGTAACCTTCGAATCCGTGAGGATTGACCTGTGATCAGATAGATTCAATTTGAGAAGAATCTTCTTGACAGGATTTCCAGCTGTAGTATTGAATCTTTCTAACACATAAGTATTAGATTCATCGTACTCAGCATGTTCTCATTATCGGAACGTCTCAAAGCAGACAGCACGATAAGAGTGAACCAGTGAGTTACTATCTCACCGATTGATATAGGAAAAATTGATTTGAAAATCAATCGGAGTATCCATTTCAAATTGTTTTTGTGACATTACCGAGAGTGTTAATCATTTCAAAAATTCACATTTAAATTAAAAAAACAAACCGTTGATCCATTTCCTGGAACAAGTTTGATTCTTATAGAATCGCACCATCGTTTCTTTCCAGTTGTCACAAGTTTGATTCATAAAGGATCGCACAAGTTACCTACCATGAGCTTGTTTGATGTTGGCTCAAGCAGGATTTCCATCTTCATTGTGAATGAATTCACTCTGATGTTCTGGCAAAATCACAAGGATTATGCGAAGGACTCTTAAACATGTCTTGTAATTCACATTGTGTGATTTAGCAAGAAGAATTTGGAGTGTCTAATGAGATTATGGCTGATCTTTTGGCTCTAGATCAATAGTGCATTTTGGTTTTAGTGACCGGAGGCCAGAGAGCTGAGTGCCACCTTTTCAATATCAACTAACTCGAGTGAGAAGTCAATCGAATTGAGTGTATCTCCGTGAGTTTTGTGACAAAGTCTTTCTGGACTTTGAGTAGCTGGCGAGGGGTTGTGATAGCTGTCACTGGGTCCATGACTGGTCTTCAATGTCAGAACACACTGAGTGTTTCGACAGCATATGTATTGAACCAGGTTTCTGCCTAAGTGTATGGTAGGGCTTCTTTATTTTCACCCTTTATAACTTACTTTTCTTTTTCTTCTTCAACCTCTTCTATGCATACGAGAATCTTCAGACTAACACCTTTTGGGTTGTTAGTGATAGCTCCGTCTCAGTCGGCATTATTCCCTTTTTCTCACTTTTTCTCCTTTTTAATCATACCTAAGGACTTCTACACTAACTAGTGGATATCCCTGGGTAGATCCCTCCGGTTCTGGCTGATCATGTATCTGAAAAACCTAAGCCTACCGCCTATTACTTCACGAATTTAAGAAACATGGTCAGTCTTTTTGGGTATTTCCATCACAATCTTCAAAAAAATTGAGATTTCAATCAAGGTTTGCTCTAAATATCCAACATTTACACTTTGAGAGTTTTCGAGTCATCATCTAAAAGCTCCCCCTTTCACATGTGCATCGTTATCGTAGTACATGCTAGGTATGGAGGGTTTATGTGATCACTTCGGTCAATATTTATGTAAGGTCCGGGTTAATCACATATTCTTCCCTTATCAAAATGTTAATCCCTTGATATTTTGGATATCAATTGATTAAACCGTTCTGGGACAAAATGTGATCTGATAACAGAGTGGAACATATTATTGCCTCCCCCTCAATTTTTAAGGGGTTTATAAGATGATGCGAGTCAATTATTTTGAAAATTTTGAATTTTCTGAGAATTATTGAAAAATTCTGTACTCGGCAATCTTCATAATTCACCAATAAGTCTACACTAATAATGTACATCTTCACAAGATAAAGTGTGTATCGAGGATAGACCTTTTTAAGATGAAAAAAGATAACATCATATGATAAAATCATATGGTCCTTTGTAGAAAGCGAAGGTCACTCGTAAGGTCGATCACGACAAATTTCTCAAACTCCTCATTCATCCTCCTTGTCTTTAGCCTCTTGTCAATTCGCCTATATCATCGCTCCTCGCGTTTGCCTTGTCAGTGGTCCAAAGGTCTCTGGCAAGTACTCCTTCTTATTCCTTGAGGCGATCATTAAGAAAGTCCGAACGTCATTAGAGTACCCATCGCTGAACTTGTGGAGTTCGTCAATGCGCATCAATCGGTTCTTCTTGTCTTTATTCTCGTCGATGAATTCTTGGTTCGGAGTATGGAGTATTAAGGTCTTGTCTTCTCAGATTTGTTCTGTACGTGTCAGGCTTGGTGAGATTAAGTTTTTCTGAAACTTTCAACACCCAGTTCGAAGATCTTCACACGTCGCTGGATGACAACTCTTCGTGTAAACATCCGTAAGGAGACATTAAATGCAATACGTTCTTCAACGCTTAGATTAGTCACTTTTCCTTGCACAAGAAGAAGTAGCATATCTTCGATGTCTTGGATCCTTAGTCTGTGTAAGTCGCCTTCTTTGAACTTGTAGAGAGCGTCATCCCTTCGTACTGTAATCCAATCAAGATGCTTATAATCATGCCATTCGATAATTTCAACCTTTGTGACAGCAATTATCCGTCTTTTTGAATAGACGTCCCGAGTGATTCCTTAAGGTTGCAATTGCATAGACTGTCGGCGTTCTTACCCCATGCGAGCTACCCCAGAGTGGCGAATTTGTCGTATTTTGAGACCGTTGATCCACATCGTGTTAGGCACTAAAGTCTTCTATCCCATTTGATATGTTCGTATTCTGCCGCTTAGTCTTCGTTACTGCAGTAGAAGTACTTTCGGTTTGACACACCACCACGTAGATATTCTAGGTCAGTTGTTGATGAAGTGATGAAATGGTATAACACGGGACGACCTGAGAGTTTGGGAACTAACGTAGTGGGCTGGCGCGAACATGCGGTATTGACGACCTTCAGGGTTGATCCAGTCTAATTTCTCGGGTTTGTGGCTTTGTTGACCTCCTCACAAAATATTCCAGTTAGTCAAACTATTGCAAGTGCCTTTCATCATGCTCAAATGTTAGACAGTAGCAGTTCAGTTGTTAGAGTTTGAACATTTAGACCGGTTAGCACAACAGGGAGAAGTCAAATGTAGAATCGGTTAGTTCATTAAACGGACTTCGAGGGTCCTGTTGTGCCAGATTGCTAAGCCAAGGTTGGACAGATTCATGAACTGCAGGAATAGATGTATTCCATGCATGATCAGGAGAAGGTAGTCTCGTAGTTTTTGAAACCAGTCTGAGGTGTTGAACTCTCTTCGGCTTGTTCATCTAGGGACACCTGTTTCGAACTCGCTGGTCGCAGGTCCTTTAAGACATCTGTAGAGTTGCATAGCATTCTACCTACGGGAGGGATTTGCTAGCATATTACGTGTGTGAGTCCTAGTTCCTGTACTGGTAGTCTGTCCTGCAGTCTTGGTCGTCGTGTCACTTGGAGCACTGGTAGAAGCGGGTTCCTTTCCTGACCTTCTTCGTTTGGACCCCCGGTCTGTTCCAGCGGAGGGTTCTTCATCATCATCTGCCCCATCTCTAGGTCTTTTAATTGTGACAGTATCGCCATATGTATCTAACAAGATTTGGTCGGCTTCATACGCCTCACTAAAGACTTGTATAGTTGTCTCTGAATGTCTGTCTGTTGATAGAGTTGTTGGCTGCCCATCTTGGTCAATTATATCCTTTTCAGCTCTAACTCTAAAAGATTTGCAGCTACAACATGTGATGTATTGCTTCCTTTGTGATCTCCACCAGAACTTCAGCTCGAGGTTGATGGTTACTAATCTTCTCGACCTTTGGAACAATTTTGAGACTCTTTTTGACTTTTGCCTTGATGATTGTCTTCATTCCGTCATCAATTGTTCAAGGAATTGTTTTTGGTTTGCAGTAGTAGTCCTCTTCTCGAATATCTGTCAAACTTCAATTGACTGCAACGTCCACCTTGCATCCTGCCATATTATGCTGCTGCTAGATATTGATCAACGATGCTAGGAATGGAGGAGAGCGCTTCAGCATATTGATTTGTTTGCCTGAGTTCTGAGAAGTTGTCTTCTAACGCTTTTAGTCTGTAATCAAAGCCAAACAACGAAGCAAAGTTAGGAAGATTTTGTAGCGAGGAGCTTGTAGTAGTAGCCGGTGTCAGAATTGGTGGTTGTTGAGTTTGAATGACGAGAGGATACGGTGTTGGAGGGCGATTGATTTGTGCAGTGAAGGATGGCTCCATGATGGCTGTTACAGGAGTATCAATGAGAGAGGTGGCTTCAGTATGTTGTCCAAAAATATCATCAACACCAGTATCTTGGTTTGGATTCAGCATGTTGGAGACGAATCCAGATGATACAGACGAGCTCTGTTGTTGACCATCAGGATTAACCGGAGTTAGGGTCACATGAGTGTCTTCAATTTCCTGGGTTGCTTGAACCTGGGGTAATATAACATCTGTCATTACATCATCTCTTCCATCAAGATCGGTATTGGTATCTTCGACTGCCTCATTTCCTTGATCCTCTTCATATGTAGCCTCTTCATCCGACTTTGCTCCTTCAACATTCGTTCCTTCATCTTCATTGTCACTATCTTCGTCATCTGATGATGAAATACGAGAATCATCTTCATCAGTTTCCTCTTCATGTATTATATCATCATCATGAGTTGTGAGCTTTGGATGTACAAAATCATCACCATCATCATCTGATTCAGTCAGTTCTTCATCATCATCTTCTTGAACTGTCTCATCAACGTCATGTTCATCATCATCTTGAACTTTCTCATCATCGTCATGGTCATCATCATCTTCATCATCCTGAGTAGTCTCATTAACGTCATTTTTATCTGCATCTTCATCATCTTGAGCTTGCTCATCATCTTGATCATCGTCACTTGATTTCCAAGAGATATCATCCTCTGAGTCATAATCAGGTGCATCGGGAACCCCTGGTGTAACACCAGTTCCTTCATCTGCTCCAGAACCACTGGCATGAGAGCTATGAGTTTCTTGACGGCTTCTTTTTGTGATTATTTTGAGTTGCTCAGCCTCTGTCAAATCCGCCTCAGAGATAGTCTCCAATTCGGTAGTCTTCTGCTTTCCTTTTCCAGACTTCTTTTCTTTCTTTTCTTTGGGGACTGTGGGAGGCTTCATCTTAATAGTAGTATCTGTATCAGCTTTCTTCTTACTTCCTTTCGTCTTTGGAGGAATCTTTCCGGAAGCAATAGCATGATATTCTTTGTATGATTCAGAGATGCGGATGTCCTTGTTTGTTAACTCTCTTGGTAAGATAGCCCCGTACAACTGAGTGTCTTCATTCCTTGAGATGACATTGATTGTTGTGAACATTGGGTCATCTCTGGCATAGTGCCAATTGACCTTGTTTCTTCGAGGAATTGAAGGGTCTTTATCCATGACAAAGTTGTTACGACTAACTGGTTGTAAAGAGGATAGTACCATCGCTTTCGCCCCTTCTTCGTATTTTGTTTCTTAATCTGGAAAATGAATTCCTCCCACAGAAGTTAGCATAAATCAACATTCTCTTTATTGTACATACCCCCCATGATTTGAGTTGAGAAAGAAGAAGGACTTGTTCTAGGTTGGTTTACCTCTGAGACATTTGTTGATGATAGAAGAACTGATCTCCAGGGTTGATGCAGTTTATTGAATTAACGTCAGTGGTCTTCATTATTATCTACTAGAGTGACCAAGACTAGGCTAGGAAGCGTGAATCTCATTCTAAAGAGGTGGTTTCTTCAAAAATTCTTGATTTACGACATTTTAGGGCAAAAATTTGGAAGAATGTCTCTGGAATTGATCAAGGACCTGAGAATGTGCTTTTTTGTTATTCATTTTGAATATGTTTTATCCGATCGATTTATTGTACATATTGCCGCTGGCCAGAATTCTTGCATATAGATCTCTGGAGCATCAGCAATGACTTGGAATGCCTATGTGAAAGGAGTGAAGTTTTTAACAATCGTGACCACTTGAAGGGTTTGCTTCTTTGATGTGACATCCGAGCTTAAGCGATGGTTTACATTTACCATCTTTAAGTTCGGTCAAGCTAGGGAAGCCACCAATGCATCATCAAGCAATCTGATAGCATTGAGAATTTCCATGAGTCTGTTTAGAAGAGTGAGTGTATGCAATTTATTGACATTAACGTCAGTGATCTTCCTTATATCTCCAGAGTGACCAAGACTAGCTAGAAAGGCGGGAATCTCCTTCTCAAGAGGTGGTTCTTCAAACTTCTTATTATCGACTTTAGGGCAAATTTGAAGAATGTCTCTGAATTGATCAAGACCGAGAATGTGCTTTTTGTCTATTTTAAACTAAGAGATTTGTTTAATTTAATCTTAGTTAGAAAAAATCTGATCTTAAGTGTGTTATGTCAAAAATTGGTTAAGTGTTGATAACATCTGCACTCGTTCGGTCCTTAAAGAAACACCTTGATCGGTTTCCACTAAATGTCACTCGTTCGGTCCATTTAAACAAGCACTCGTTCGGTCCATATAATCATACAGTCGTTCGGTCCTCACTATGAGTTGCAAGTTCGGTCCTTACTAACAGTCGCTCGTTCGGTCCTCACTTTCTGTCTCTCGTTCGGTCCTCACTATCTTTCTTTCGTTCGGTCCTTACAAGGATTCACTCGTTCGGTCCTTACGATGATTCACTTGTTCGATTCATACTGAATCCCCTCGTTCGGTTCTTACTAGACTTCACTCGATCGGTCCAAATAGAGTTTCACTCGTTCGGTCCGTATTACAAATATCTCGATCGGTTCCCTTTACACTGACACTCGTTCGGTCCATATTGTAAATCACTCGTTCGGTCCATGTTAGATAACACTCGTTCGATCGTCATTGACTCGATCGGTCCATACTGAGTAAAGTATCTAACGAGCAACAATTTACCACATAGTCATTCGAGAAGAAAAAACAAGAACTAACACTAAATGAGATGAACATGACATAACATATTATTGCTATTCCACACATAACTCCTAACACACATACAACATAT
>BQNB010154988.1:0-15450 GCA_026074375.1 Tanacetum coccineum
ATGTGTTTTAAACGATGCATGGGCTATAAGTGACTATTGTATGTTATGTGCTACTTGCTTTTATGGTATGGATTGTTGTTGTATGTCCTGCTATGTTATGTTTTATTTATCACAGTAATTGGATTTAAAAGATTGATTTGTGTGTCTTAAACCTATGACTCTCACCAACCATTGTGTTGACGTTTTAAGCATCATTTTCAGGTGTGAAGTCATGAGGATTCTTAAGATAGTGAGATGTGGCTAGAAAGAGACCTTAAGATGATCTTGAAGTGTATATGTAGATGTTTAGCATTGTATGGATATATGTTGCATGTCTCTTATTGATGAGAACTTCCTTTTCATCAATAAAGACGCCTTTTATGTTTTGCCTAGTTATGGGTATTGTTATGACACTTTCTATCTATACTTTACTTTATTGTATGCATTTTAGTATTCTCTATATAGACGCCATTGTGTTGTGATGATATCCATTCTCGTTATGCCTCGCGTTTCCGCCTTGGCGGGGTGTGACAGTTTGTGGATAACTAAAATTACCCATAACATTGTTATTGTAAAAAGTTAAGGACTTAACAATCAAATCGCCACACTGAAGGGCATATTCGATTGCTTGGTTAGCTGCCATTCTTGATAGTTTTGAAAGAAAAAGGACAATGGCAATATATCAAACACCAGATGGTGACAAGTTTAATCCAACTTTGATCGCTGTCGTGAAATGCTTGATATGTTATCAAGGTTGTAGCGATACTAAGATGGATATCTTAGATGCACAACTTTGACCAGAAAATGATTTTATGAAAGTTTTTACCTATGAAGATTTAAAGAACACACACTTTGAACTTTAAGAGCAATTTTTTGCAGAGTTTAATTTCTTTTAAAAATTTTGTGTGTGTTACTTTTTTGTTAGGGGTAAAAATAGGTGAATGTGGGAAATCTTTTGATTTTTAAAAAAAAACTTTTTCAATTTAGAAAAAGTTAAAAACGGTTTGGTAACCCCATTTAATGCTGCCACTAACACTTGCACAATCCCTTTTATTTTGGCTACTGTATAGATGTTTTGTGTCATGCACTTTTTGCAAGCATGACGTATGGATAACAGCTAGGTAGACATTGAAAAGACACATTGGGAAAGAATTATGTTTGTGGAAGTGCACATTAAATGCATGGTCGGATATTTGAGTGTTATGTGGAAGAAGTGGGGGCTCATGACTATTGGATGACAGATAGTTAAGGAATATTTGTTCCTTATTTAATGTGTTCAGTCACCAACCTAGGACATTTAAGTAACTAAAGACTTAGAGCATTTAGTTACTTCATTTAATGTGTCCCTCAGTGTCATGGGAGCATATATGTTTCAGGGAGAAAGGTTTTAGGGAGGGATAAGAATATATATCACACTGAACATGTTTAATCATGGAGACTGATCAATCAATGTTCAACATGCCTAACTCTGCTTTTAGCCTTGTGAAAGTAGGTTCATCTAGGAGTTTGGTGAATATATTAGCTAGCTGATACTCAATGGGGATGAAGTGTATTTCTATGTCTCCGTTAAGGATGTAATCCCTAATGAAATGATATCTTATATCAATATGCTTGTTTCTTGAATGAAGGACTGGATTGTTGAAGATAGCAATGGCATATGTATTTTCGCAAAAGATGGGTACCATCTCGTAATGGATGTCATAGTCACTGAGTTGACTTTTCATCTATAAAATATTTGCACAACATCTAGCAGCGGCAACATATTCAGCCTCAACTGAGGACATAGCCACCGACTGCTGTTTCTTAGCACTCCAACAAACCAACTTCCCTATAAGGATTTGACAGGCACATGAGGTGCTTTTTCTATCCATGTTGTAACCAGCATAGTCTAAGTATCCCTTAAGATCAAATCCTAAGCATTTTGGATAATACAAACCAAGGGATGGGGTAACTTTCATGTACTTGAAGATTCTTTTCACAACAATAAGATGTGACTCTTTTCGACTGGACTGATATCTTACACATAAGATTGTGTAAAATTAGATATCAAGCCTTGTTACAGTTTAGTACATCAGTGACCCAATCATTCCTCTATACAGGGTTTCATTGACGGGTTTATTAGCAAGATCAGGCCCTAGATTGTTTAGAGGAACCATTGGTGTCTTCACTGAGGAACTTTTAGAAATTTCATATTTCTTTAGTAAGTTCCTTGTGTACTGTTCTTAACAAATGGGTATTCCTTTGTCATCCTGCTTGATTTGCAGTCTAAGAAAGCAAGTGAGTTCTCCCATCATACTCATTTCAAATTTGTTTGTCATCAGTTTCTCGAACTATTTACAAAGTTTATAACTTGTTAAGCCAAATATGATGTCGTCCACATACACTTGGATAAGGAGAACTTCTCCTTTAGATCTATAGATAAACAATGTGTTATCTATTCTTCTCCTGACAAACTTATTTTGAATAAGGAAAGTAGATAAAGTTTCATACCATGCCTTTGGTGCTTGTTTCAGTCCATAAAGGGCGTTGTCAAGCTTACAGACATAGTTAGGGAACTCACTACTCTCAAAGCTAGGAGGCTATTTTACATAAACTTCTTCTTTTAATTTTCCATTTAGGAAGGCACTTTTGACATCTATTTGAAACACTATGAAGTTCATGTATTTAGCAAAGGCAAGAAAGATCCTGATGGCTTCCACTCTTGCCACTGGTGCAAAGGTTTCATCATAGTCAATTCCTTCTTTCTGACTATAACCTTGTGCAACCAATCTTGCTTTGTTCTTAATGATAATTCTATGTTCATCCGTTTTGTTCCTGAACACCCATTTGGAGCCTATGGCTATTTTTCCATAAGGGAGTGGAACAAGAGTTCAGACTTTATTTCTATAAAATTGGTTCATCTTTTCTTGCAATGCGTCAACCCATCTTGGATGCTTCAGTGCGTTATACACCTTTTTAGGTTCTATTTTAGAGAGAAAGTCGACATTCACTAGCTGAGGCAGCTGTAAGCTTGGCAGCCATACTTCTTGTAAGCATTCCTTCTCTAGGGTCACCAATAATATTCATAAGTTCAATATGTTGATCTCTTGACCATCTATCTTGAGCAACAAGATATGAACTTGTTGATACATGTTGCATTTTTTTGGGACTGAGGAGCCTAAGGGACTAAGATTTTAGTGATGGGAACTGAAGTTTCAGTATTGTTCCCTGAAGTTTCTTTAGTGGATTGATCATTGATTTGTTCATTTTGAACGACATGTTCTTGTATCCCTTTAGTGCTCTCTTGGTTAGGAGGACCTTCAACATCCTTAGTATGAGGAATGTTTTGCTCATTTTGAGTGATTAATTCAGGGATATGTATGTTTTGGTTAAGTTTAGTGAGTGAATGACCATGTGGAATGATGTAGTATGAAATATCAGAATTTGATTGATATTGCCTAGATGGATCATCTTCATGAAGATATTCATCAGGAGGATATCTAGAAGAATCATCTATTCTAATTTTATCTACTGAGGTATTGGTGAACCTGATGTCTTCAATACTCTCATCAAATGTAACATGATAAGTTTCCTAAATTTTTTGTCTTCTTGTATTAAAGACTCTAAATACTTTGGAGTTAAATGAGTATCCTAGGAAATAACCATCATCAGCTTTTGCATTAAATTTGCCTAGATGATCCTTGTGATTATGAATAAACACAAGGCATCCAAACACATGAAATTAACTTATATCAGGAATCCTTTCTCTGAATATCTCATATGGGGTCCTATCATGTCTTTTAATAATGATTGATCTGTTGTGAGTGTAACAGGCTATTTTGACTACTCTAGTCTTGAAGTGCTTAGAGAGTACTAATCCATTCAGCATTGTTCTAGCAGCCTCAATGAGAGTCTATTCTTCCTTTCAGCTACATCATTTTGTTCAGGTGTATAAGGAGAAGAGAAGTTCTGAGAGATTCTATTCTCATCACAAAAACTCTCAAGCTCAGAGTTTCTAAGCTTAGTCCTATTATCAGTTCTGATTTGTTTGACTTATTCATCATTTTGGTTTTCAACAATCATGATAAAAGACATTATCATTTCAGCTGCCTAACTCTTCTTCTTAAGAAATTAAACCTATGTGTACTTTGAGTATTCATCAACAATAACTAGGGTGTATTTCTCATGATTAATAGACATTGAACTGATAGCTCCAAAGAGATCCATATGAAGAAGATGCAAGCATTTCCTGATTGAGAAGTTTTGCTTAGTTTTGAAAGAAGCTCTTTTGTGTTTTCCTTTTTCACATACTGGGCTTGGTTTATCCTTTGAATAAACAAGTGAAGGAAGACCAAGAACTTTGTTTTGCTTAGCAAGTATATTAATGTTTTTAAAGTTCAAGTGTGATAGCCTTTTATGCCATAGCCAGTTTACCTTTTCTGAAGCTTTGGCAAAAAGCAAGCTCCATTAGGAGTCAGTGATGATGTATCCAGGACATAGACCTCATTTCTTCTTAGGGAAATTAACGTAATTTCCTTGTTAGCATTAAAGATTGTTCCTTGCTTATTATCAAATTGTATAATATACTTAGCATCACAAAGTTGACTGATGCTAATTAGATTGTATTTAAGACCATTAACAAAGGCTACCTTAGAGAAAACAATACCATCATAGTTTATTGAACCATATCCTTTAGTAATACATGATGAGTTATCACCAAACACTACCTTAGGACTTGGTTGCTCTACATATTTGTGCAGATAACTCTTGACACTAATCATACACCTTGAGCATCCACTGTCCAGGTACCAAATAAGATCCCTGATGTGTCTCTGTACAAATAATAAACTTTGTTAGTTTCTCTTGTGAACCCACTTCTTTGTGGGTTCTTTGGCTTTAGTAGCCTGCAGTTTCTCATCTCTCTTAAAGTGCTCAAAATCATTATGATCACTGGTTGAGTGTACACTACTTCCAAAAGTAGTACCACTCACATAAATGGAGGACTCACTAGACTGAGAGGACTCAGCTAGTACTCCACCTATGACTTGAATGACACGATTATGTTCTGAGGTAAAATGGTCATAGCTTCCATAGATTTTACACTCAAGGTAATTTCTACAATCATCAGGATGATAGTCATTGAAGCCATAGGGAGTCCATGGTGGGTAAGGCTTTGCCTTAGATTTTAGGATCTGTTTGGAAAGAGATGCATACTGATAAGGCTGTATCTTGTAGTTTTGACTACTTCTCAGTGATGTAATATACATGTCATGGTCTAAGAGCCTGTGATCCTCTCTCTTTCATTTCATGTAGTAGAGAATCCTATAGCAATCATCAGTTAAATGACTGGTATAGTTACAAAGCTCACATTTGAGCTTGGGTTTCTGAAGGGGTTTTGGTCTAACTTGTTTATATGAATCAGGGTTCTTGCCATTTGGTTTAGAGTCTTGAATTTGTTTGTATGAGTTGATAGACTTAGATGACTCAGGCTGTGATGACATAAGTATTGGTTCTTGAGGCTTTTGAGTTGAGTTAATCTTCTCATCCATTAACATTTAGACCAGTTTTGTTAGCTCATTTATTTTAGACTCTTGGTCATCTTTTTTGACTTCAGTAGGGACTGAAGAGGTGACTGGTTTAGGGTTAGGAACAGTGACAGGTCTTGAAACATTCTTGTTTGAATATTCTTGAGTTTCAGGCTTTATATGTTTCATTGTTCCCAGACCAGATCTTTCCCTTGGACAGTAATCTTGGTAGGTCAAAGTCATTACCTCAGAGCTTGGAAAAGCTCTCTGAAGATTTTTAAGTGGAGGTAGAGGAGTTTGAGGTTCTGAGCCTGACTCTTTTGAAGACTCAGGGTCAGATGATACCTTAGTGAGTTAAAGACACTCATTGACAGCTTCACTTTCAAGGACTAGAATATTTCCAGTGTTATAGTTTGGAATTTTGCTGTTAGGGTTGAGTCTCTTAACCAAGTCTTTGGATTTTAGGACCATTTCATGGTCATAATCCAGAGAGGCAGGAACAAAAGTGTTGTCTTTAAAAACATTTTTAGATGATGATTCAGTTAACTATTCCCCACTAAGAATTTTCTTATTTTGGTTTGGTATTTGCTCACTGATGCATTGACTAACCTTATTTGAACTATTTAGCCATTTTCATTGACTATTCTTTCTTCTTTAAGTTGATCTTGAAGAGCATGATTTAACTTTGTAAGTTCAGTGTTTTGAATTTGAAAAGTGACTGCCTTAAGCTTTGCTTGTTTTAGGATGAGTAGATCATCTTTACACTTTTTTAATTCGAAAATAATTTTATTATATTTAGATAATAAGTTTAATCTCTGCTCTTCAACATACTTTTAGGTCAATGTTGATAAACTTGAGATAATTTTGCCAATCTGAGTCCTCATCCATAGAGAGAAGAATATTAACCTTTTTCATGGTTGTGTCTATCCATTCACCATTGCGTGTATGATTCTTTCTGACAGAGAGTTCATCATCAGCCAGAGCCATTAGTACTTGAACCCTTGTCTCATCCTCATTGTCAAATACTATTTCCTCATCCCAATCGAACATTTCAGCACCTAAGCCTTTGTTCTTAGACTGAAAGGGCTTTGAGGACTGAGGAGTAGGAGGATTAGCCTCAAGGAGTGCCAGTTTAGCTTTCATCTTCTTGTATTCAGCCTTGTAGTCCTTTTGAACTTTTGGTTCACCCTGACTTCTTTGAGCATGTTGTGTAGACTGAATAAACTTTAGGGTAAACTTAGGTTGAAAACCTCTTAACATTGAGGATGAATTAGACATAGAAGATTTGTAAGATGGTTTAGACATTTTAAAAAAGCAATCTCTTGCAAAATGACCTTTTTGTCACATTTGTAACATTTAATGTCCTCATTTGCTTTTTGAATAGAAAATTGTTTTTCCTTTTTATAAAATGTTTTAAATTTTCTAACAGGACCCTTTCATGAATCTCTATTATAAGATCTCTGAGGTACTCCTCACTAGTTCTCTCATCAGCCTCATCATCCGAATTTTCTTAAAAATCATGCATACTATTGTTAGAAAAGAAGGCAGTTGATATGGGAGAGTCTGAGGGAGTAGTGATTATGGCCTTTTTTGTATCTGAGTATCTACTTGAGATAAGGTTGTCTTCATAGACAAACCTTTCATAGATATAAGCAAGGTCAAGGGTCTGAGGGTGATTTGCATTTCTAAGTCCCTGAGAAAAGTTGAGCCATTTCTCACGGAGACTTTTCATGAAACCAACATTGAGTTCATACTTAGATACTGTCACACCATCATTGGCAAGATCATTGACCAGGGTTTTGTAACGGGTGTAGTTCTACGAGAGATTCTCAGATGTTTTAGCTCTGAAAGTTTGATACTCAAGTTTTAGATCCATGATCCTGTTTTCCTTGGTATAAGAGGGACCTTCAAAGTTGTGAACCAAGTCAGTCCATGTATCTTTAGTTTTCTCATAGCTAATGACTGACTCCATTATATCATCTGGTAGACATAATATAATGATGCTTTTAAGGCATTGGTCTTGATTGACAACCCTCCTCTCATCTGGGGTCCATTAGGACTCAGGTTTGTTGGCACCATCAGCCGTTTTTCATTGAAAAGGACCATCCTTAATACATTTAATGTAGTAGGGTTCCATTATAGTCAAATAGCAAAGCATTCGATTTTTCCATTTGTTAAATTTTCTAGGCTCTAGACGAGGAGCAACAGCGAAGTAGCTGCCTCTTTTTGTGTCTACTAGGTGGGGTACATTACTTATAGCAGCCATTTTAGGATCTATGTTTTAAAAACTCAAAGTAGATGTAAAAGAGTTTTATCAACCTTCTGCTCTGATACCACTTGTTATCCCCTTTGAGGTAGTGACAAAAAAATATAGAAGTTAAGATAAACTAACTCATGGCTTTAAGTAATGTAAATGAAAATCAGTTTTGACAAGATATAAGTCTAAAACAGTAAAGAACACAAAAATAATTTTCAACGTTTAACTCTTATATTTATTAAGAATTATGCCCTATTGTATGTGGAACTACAATTGGGATTAAATGACAATGTGTGTGTGATCTCCTCACTAACAACTTTGCATAAATCTAAAGTGTTATGCAAAGTTGACTACTATGCTAAACAACTGAGCTGGCTCAAGGACTTAGTAGATATTGGAGGAGTAGGTGTTTGTGAATGATACAACTTTGAATGCACAAACTTGACCTACTCCTTTACAAGACGTTTTCTATTTATACTACTTAGGTAGGGTCATACCCACATGGGTGATAAGTGGGTGTCCCAATGCTGATAGGTTAGTACATATTATACACCATTGTCTCTATTACAATTCTATTCTAAGTATGGAACAACCACACTTTCTAAGGTCAGTTGATGACACTAACCTTGTCTTTATACCCTATTTAGGATAGGGCTGAGCATATAGCCCGTTCGACCGGATCGGACCAGAAAACCGGACCGAACCGGAGCGACCGGACCGGACCGAACGTATTTCGGTCTGGTGTTTTGGACCAATTCGGTCTTCGGTCCGGTCGGTTCGGTCCGGTCCTACCAAAAACCTGAGATTATGCCTTATAAGACCGGACCGGACCGAGGACCGAACCGGACCGGACCGACCCGGACCGGACCGTACCATTTTGGTCCGGTCCTCGGTCCGGCTTTTTAGACTATTTCGGTCTCGGTCTGGTCCGGTCTTAGCCGGTCCGGTATGGTTTTAGACCGTTGCTCACCCCTAATTCAGGATAGTTTGACTTTAGATGGGTAAGAGCTTAGACTTGTCCATTTCAAACTATCCCGCCTATTCTTTAGTCTCTTGTCTTTAGGGTCTTCTAGTTGTTGGAGATCGTATGTGGTTCAGTAAGTCTATTGCCATAACTCACTGAACAGATCACCTTCTTCTTTGGCTCAGGCTTCATTCATTGAGAACAACCTCACTGAATGCTAGAGTTTTTCTTGTAGACTCAGGCTGAGGATCTTGAAGGTAACTCACTGAGTGACTATTCACTAAGTGAACTTGGAATGTTAAAGGATATTAACACTTAGGTTATTTTTTATTCAAATTCTAAGTGAAAGATCATTAGGCACTGAATGGGCCTAACATGGATACATCTAATATCAATCACATTTACAATAATCTAAGAGTTTTAGAGAGAGAAAGAGGATGGGTGGAAAACTAAAGAGAAAAGGAGGATTAGAGAGAAATAAGCAAGATTAGATTAGAATAGAATGTTTTCACTAACCAAATCCCTTCTCCTAAGTGTTCCTTTTATAAGAGAAGGACACATGACAACTTAACCTATGGGATGGATGTGGAATAACATGTTACATTAATAAGTAAAATACGCCTAACGACCTAAGACTCGATATGACCCTGAGTAACCAAGACTTTCTTGATTTCTAACAATCTCCTGCTAAGGGAGGTCACTCAGGCCTAACAAAATCATTCTAATGTCTCCGTCTAGTACTTCAACCAACTAGAGCCCGTATCCTCTGCATATGTCTTCTTTCTTTGAGGACCGCCTCAATTCTTCTAAGCATCACTTTGAATCTTGGATGTCTCTCTCAGCAGACCACCTTTTTTTTACAACCACTAGTACCTCTTTCCTACTTGATTCATTCTGAGTATGTTCACCAACTAGTCTTTAATATATGCAAGAGTTCCATCATAGAACTTGCTTACTTCATCACCTTTCATGAACCTTTTCGTCTCATCCTGACCTTTATAGACTACCTTGAATGGCTTTGGACATGTTGTGTATGCTGGATAATGCTTGATCTTTAGAATGCTCTTCTGTAGCTTGATGATATTGAGACTCTTCTGGTAACTTTTGTTGGTTCCCAGTTAACTTCTAATGATCGAATTCCTTAAGCTTGTTTAAGGTTTAGTTATGCTAGATAAATCTAACACAACTTAGTTTAAGAAACTTTGTTTGATAATACTAAAGATTATGCGGAATCTAATCTTTAATATAAGAAGAATTCTTCAATGAAACAGTAACACAAAAGAATATAATTTCAACAATAAAAGCTCCAATATTATTACAAATAATACGAATACTCTCCTAGTATTAGGGTTAAAAAACCTTGAAGCTATGACAATTCTATATGATGAGATTGATGAGATACATAGAACTCTATGCCCAAGGTCCTCCTTTTATACACCAAGGAGTCCTAGTCGATTTACAATATATTCCTAAAACTTAGAATATTCTCAAAGATCTATTCTATAAATAACAATCCTTATCTCATAAGTAATCTTGATCTTCAAGCAATCCTTATATTTTCTCTAAGCAGCCTTTATCCTTTCTCTGACAGTAGAAAATCTTCTAACAGTCTTAATCTTTTCAGCAGTTGTAACTTTGTAATAGCAGCATTAACTCTGAACACTGACAATAGTAACTTATACACCAGCAGCATTAACTGTGTACAAGTAGTAGTAACTACTTAGAATATTTTCTTTAATCTTCTCAAGCAGTACTAACTTTACTCTAGCAGTACTAACATATACTAGCAGTAGTAACTAGTAGTACTAATATACACTAGCAGTACTAAGTTACACTAGCAGTAAACAAGCACTCAACGATAAATCAAGAAATTGAGATAAACAAATACCAAACATTCAGATCTTCATAATAATGGCTAATACTTGAAGGTATTAGCCTTCAAACGTCATAATAAATACAAGAGCAATTATTTAGCCAAGGTAAACTAACCGAGTTAACGAATGATACCAAAAACTGAATGATTACTAAAGTATATGGAATTACTCGTTGTCTCCTATGGAATTGAATACGTTGCTTGACCTCTTCTGCTCTTTTTCTCCTCTGAAAATCGACTTTTGTGGTTTAGGTATTGAGAATATGATTTAGCACACTTAAAACTCGTTTTTGAGTTTTCTATTTATCATGTCTGGAAGTCGGTTGGATACGACGTATTCATGAATTGGATACGGCGTATTAGGGATTTCTTGGAGTAGGGACCACGCTTGATATCTTCCTGAATATTATATTGATTTCATATCTTGAATACGATGTATTGAGTCCTCTAGATACGGCATATTTAACTTTATTCCTTTGTGGCCTTTTGTGAGTCCAGGCACAGATACGTCCTATTTTCCTTGATGGATACAGTGTATTGGTCTTCAGAATAGTAATCTTCAAAATATCTTCATTTAAGCTTCAAAATGCGCGTCTTTTGCTATCTTTCACCAATCACTCCATAATTACTGCAATTCTCAAATATAAACAATTAAGTAACAATTCTTTGCAATAACTATACAAAATGGGTTAATATTGTGGGATAAATGATGCTATAAAATAGACGTTATTTGATGTCATCAAATATCCCCCCACTTGAATCCTACTTGTCCTTAAGTAGCCTTTAGAAGTTTATAAAAATATATCCCTAACGATATTTTTAGTTAAAGCACTTATTTAATCTATTACAAGTACACAACCAAACACCTCACGAAATAGGACGATGAAAACACTCAAATCACTCAACTAATCTATGTGGTAACATGTAACTAATTTGCTCAATTGCTCGGTCGTAACGAGTATTCTATCATAAGCTTGGCAAGGATACACATCTCCACCACTAAAGCCAAGGAGTAACAAGTTTATAAAAGTAAATATAGGTTTTTGTATGGAAAGGCATACGGTTGATCATTCTATAATCTTTCACCAGAAGTACCACTCCAACAAGGCAGCTCAAGCACACATACACACCCGAAATGTCAGGATAGACATGTGTGTTCGATCACATTCCTATTCGAATTTAACCAATGGTTAGGATGAAGAATGATATAGGGTAAGAACCTTCTAACTTTCACCAAAAGTCATAAACCAACAAGGTACAAGACATGCATACATGGCCGTAACGACGGAATAGACATGCACGCTCGATCACATCCTCATTCGCGTAAAACCAGCGGCTAATCATTAGGTGAGAGGGAAGCAATTTGTTATTAAATAAAATCAAAAAACAAATAGATTAAGACTTAAGATACAAGTTGCTAGACACTTATTTTCCTGACCGTTATTATGACAAAGACACGACTATTTACAACGTCTTGATCATAGATCAAAACAACAACCTAATTTGGCATTCCCATAACGATCAACTTCCTAATCATCCCAAAACTTTACATACTTTACAAGACAAGTGGCGATATCTTCCACTTTGTACAATACCCTACATCGTTGAATTTTAGACGTATCAACGAATAATCGATCCTTCGCATAATTCCTTCGGTAATGCTTTTTGCGAAACGATTATCTTCAAACTTTCTTTCTCTCTTTTTTTGTATTTTTTTCATTTTTTTGCTAACTATTCTTCAAATCTCGGTGTAGTTTCACCATCTTTACCATCATAATAATTCTGGATAATTCCTTCGGTAATTTCTTCGTTCTTCGGTTTCAACAATAATTGTGACTGTAGTAAAATCACATGAGCTTTGACTACTAATATACATTCCTATTTGCAATGTTCAAATTTCCAACCGTACCAAAGATAAAAAATGACACAAGACTCGGGAAATACAAACTTTACACTTTAAGCAACTAGCAACTGTAAATTAAACTTTAATCTAATAGGGTAGGTTAAGGTGTAAGGGTGTAATTAAACAAATAGTTGGTGTAAATTCCTAAAGGATTGGCTCTACGGGTTCTTCTAGTGGATCATCACTCTAAAGATGAGAGTGGAAGGGTTTAACGGGAGGTTAACTAACCGGTGTAGTTAGTTAATAAACAACATGTAAAGGCTATTTGGTTGTAATCCTAAGATTTACCAATTTTAAAAAGTTACTCCAATTAAATCCATTTTACTCATTATTATGGTCTCGAATAGATATACCAAGCCAAGTTCTAAAGTCTACAACATCACCGACACACTCATATTTTATGGATTTTGGGTAAACATTTAGAAACGGAAAGGTTAAATCCTCACAATATCTAACAAGGGTTATTGTGTGCGGGTTATGTAACATGTAATTTCACAAAAGTATGCTTGAAATTTTTTTAAATTTGAGCATAATTTAAGCTTTTTATTGTGAAAAATAGGACAAGTGATCATTCTAATTCCATCCCCCACTTGAATTATACAACGTCCTCGTTGTATATATAAAACATTAAATACGAGAATTTAAAAAGAATTAGAATGAGAAACTCCCCTGATTTTTGCTCGGTAGATTCTCCAATTTGCGTTTATGAGCAAGATTTTGTGTTGAACAGCCGTCTTGAGGTTTCAAGACTCCAACACTTCAAGATTTCCAGATTCGTAAATTCTCCACCAATATTCGTCGATATTTTTCACGAGGTCCTGTGCAAATTCTCAGAAAACAAATGCAATTCTATCTCCGTGTATTCATTTGGTTAGACTCGAAATAAATACCTAAAACTATACAGGAAGTCGATACGCCATATCCATTCCCCAGGATACGCCGTATTGATACATGTATACGCTGTATTCATTTAATGAATACGTCGTATAGATTGTGCTGAAAATAAAGACTGGATAACGTCCAGATAGTCAATACGCCGTATCCATGGGGTTTGGATACGCCGTATAGAAAATCTAGGAAGACAGACTCGATAAAAATTGAAAATACATTCGGGTTGTCTCCCGGCAAGCACTTTTGTTTACAGAAAAGTCTTTAAGTTAGACTTGCCCCAATTTAATCTCATCCTTATAAAACAATTTGGGGTCGAACGGGATGCCAAATGGCACATACAAATTCTTGATTAGGAAAATGAATGGCATCCCTTTGTTAAGATGATTCCAAGTCATGATATTAAAATTTAATCCCTTGATAAAAGTTTTAGTTTTGAAAAATTTATTAGATGTATCATGACTTGTTTCCAAAAGCTTATTTGACCCATGTGCATAGGCACCAACATCGGTATTTATTACATCAGGTAATGGTTTGACAGATAAATCCCCCGAAGAGTGTTCAATATTGACTTTATCATTATCATTGTCCTTATCCGATTTTAATTCATCGGGATAAATTAGCGTTTGAAGAATAGATCTCTATAAAGTTTTAACATTTTTGTTCCTCTTCATCACATAACTATCCCACACCCTTGCTACGCACTCATTTTTAGTGTGAGATACCCTAGTACAACCCTCCGAGCCTATCCTTTTTCACGATTCTCGTAATTTTCTGGTTAATCCGAACTATTAATGAAGAGCATTGTTACCCTTAAACCAATTGTTACACCCAAAAAGCCTTAGCCTACCCCATATGTACTCATTTTTAGTACATTATTGTGATAATCCAAGTTAATTATTTGAGTACACGGTTGCTAAGTCTTTATCCTTGTAGATATAGTTTTGGGACGATTGGGATTCATGGTAGTATTTATTTCTCAGAAGAATGGGGAAGAAAAGTTAAGTCAATACCCCCATATGTTTGTCAAATGATCTCCATGTTATTTTGATCCATCTCAAATCGGATCATTAGTTAGATTGTATATTTCGAGCATTTAAAAGCTCAAGTGTAGGGGTACGTATATTGTAAACCCCCTTGATGTATTACGTTATTCAAAAAAAAAAGAGAAAATAGAAAAGAAAGAAAGAGATTGATGTAGAGTTTTGTATATCTTCGTCTGAGTCTTGGCTTAGCAACCAAACCAGCGTGTATTCTTTTAATTAGCTAACTCTTCCACTCCAAATCCACCAAAGTCACCACCCAAATGTATCCCATCCGTTTCCATTTCTCTTATATGTTATCTTACACCTACACCCCACAACCCTTTAAAAGTCCTCTTAGATAGTGATGAATAATACTTGCACCTAGCAGTGGAGGTTTGATCCTTTACCAAGCCTATGGTAATTTGTATGCTATGACAGGTAATGAGTGTTGATTTTCTGTTTCCCCCGTGCTTTAAATTTATTATATAACCGAGAGGAAGAGAGAATTCCAAACACTTATGTGAGGTGCTAGTATATATTTTCCTTGCTTTTAATTACGAGGTCTAGAAGGTTGTGTGGTAGAATACTTTTAAAGAGTACGTAAAATGACCCCTCATATTGTTATTGTCTAGATAAAAAAGCCCATTTGCTTGAGGATAAGAAAATCCCAAGTGTAGGGGTATTTGATGAGGTGTCATTTTATACACTTTTTCGGGGTCATTTTACCCCTCAAAATCGTGCATTTATGCCTAAAATAGGTACTTAATCGTTCCTTTTTAGGTATTTCACATTTGGATGACATTTTTTTTTGGGTAACTTGGGTTTCCGACTCGACATTACGAGCCGACTAATCCCAGGGCGACTATCCTTTTGGATAGCCCAGAGTCGGCGCAGGTGAACCTCTGTGGCCACCCCCAAATGTACACACCTAGTGAGGTTTGAACCCTTGACCTCTTGTTTGAAAGCCAAACACCTTACCATTTGGTGATGGTTATACGATGTTTATACCTTAAAGGCGGCCGAAGATTATGTAAAACCCTGGCTGTAGTTGGCTTAT
>BQNB010154989.1:0-15450 GCA_026074375.1 Tanacetum coccineum
AAAGAATCGAAAAAGTGTGCTTTTGTGTCCAATTGTGCAGGAAAGGATTGAAAAGACAAAAAGGAAGCAAAAACGATCAAAAACCAACAAGAAACGGGAACAAGGAACGAAAGAGACAAGAACAAGAGTGAAGAATCAGCCAAAGATCACAGCCGGATCAGCCCGACACAGTCAAAGAAAGAAACAAAGAAGTCAAAGGTCAAATTAAAAGTCAAAGGGCCAAAGTTGACAAGTATTCAAAGTTTAAAGGGCTTATTTAGAAGATAAAAGTTTCAAGGACCAAAGTTGCCAAGAGAAGAAAGTGTGATTTATAAAGAAGAAAGAAAGAAAGACCACAAGGACTGAATTTGCATTTCTTAAACTTCTTTTAACACTAGAAAAGGGCGGACCAACCACAAGGACCACAAGTGCCAATCTCTCAAACTTTCAAACAATAACCCGCATAACTCGCAACCTCCTAACTGCCGTAACAACTTTTCCCGCCAAAAATTTCATACAACCTGCCCACACCCCGCTCCCTTTTCTCTTATAAAACTCATTCATACACTCTCCCCAATCAACAACCAACACGTGTAAACACATGATTGGCCAGGACACATCATACAATTGATCAAACGGCTCATATTTGCATATAAAAGATCAACGATCGAGATTTGATGGATTATTCTGGAATTCTTCCTCCTCTTCACTACTCCTCTATAAATAGAAGGCTAGGACATCATTTTTTTGAGTAGTTGTTTTAGTTTTTAAACTTTTACTTTGTAATTTCCCGATTTTAAGCAATTCTATGTTCACTTTAAGCAGTTTAAGCTTTTAAGCTCTTGTAATCGTTTCTTTTAAACTTGTACTTCTTTAATTCAGTAATAAAAGTCGATTTACATATTTCTTAATCTTTTGTTTTCAGTTTAAAGTCGATTTCATCAAATAAGCTTTAAATAAGCTCATTTAGCTTATTGCTTTCTATAAGCTCAATTTTAGTAAATTTCTGTTTTAAAGCATTCATTTACTCAAAATTCATCAAGTTACAATCTAGTATGATCATTTGAGAGCTTTGTGTACAATTTTGGAAGCTACAAGGAGTTTTAAGCTCTAATAAGCTCTATTAGCTTAATAAGTTGGTTTAGAGGCTAAGGTAGCCGTTAGGGATTGAATTAAGGCTACTCATTCAGATAGAGTAGCCTAAGTAGCCTGAGACTACAACATCAAGGTTTCATTGATCTTATTC
The DNA here is from genome assembly GCA_026074375.1 of Tanacetum coccineum. Taxonomy (NCBI): domain Eukaryota; kingdom Viridiplantae; phylum Streptophyta; class Magnoliopsida; order Asterales; family Asteraceae; genus Tanacetum; species Tanacetum coccineum. Next base: position 1,226 of record BQNB010154989.1, read on the forward strand.
CATTTTAGCTTAATTTCAGTATAGCTTTTGCTTATTGTCTGTTAGTTGAATTCATAAATGCTTGATTATGCTTAATTAGTGTTCTTCTTATTCTGTTTTTGAGTTTTGGTAGTTTAGTTATCATTAGATCTTTCATTTCTAGAATTTTGTCCTTCTTAGTGTAATAAGCTTCATAGAGGAACTAGCTTATTTTCATAAATAAGCTAGGCTTCTTATAGCATAAACAGCTCTATTAATTCAAAATTAATAGGAGTAGATAAATAGTTCAGGCTGTTTTAGTATTAAACAGATTTTAAGTGTCAAATTGCTTTGACATTTTTCATAAAGGTGTGTTTGGATTAGGCTGGTTTTTACTTTTAAAGTCAACTTAAGTTTGTCAAATCTTTCTACCTAGTTGAGTTAGAGCATAATACAAGTTTTTAAACAGTTTTTAAAAGATAGAGTTTAGAATTTAAAAGTTTGGGAGTTAAAACTCTCTTGCCAGCACCAGGGCACATTTTCAAACTGTGTAAGTCTTAGATTTTAAGATTTTAAAAGCATCTTAGAGTTCAAGGTTGTTGAGTGTTAACTTAGATCCATTTAGTTACAAGTTAGCTTTAAAATTCTAGTCTACATCTTTGTGCCTTGCACACTGCATCAGCAGCCAAACACATCAGCTAAGCACAGCATATCAGCATAGACTTTTCACTTTACTTTTTGAAATTTTTCTATTTCCATGAATACTTTGCAAAATCCTTATACCTAGGTAGATTATAAATAGTTAGAGTAGCTTATTTCTTTAATCTCAGCATTTATAGTTTACAAATAAGCTATTTAGTTTACTTTTAAAAAACTAAAAAACAGTTTCATTAGAACTTTGCTCTTTTTCAGCTTCATTTTCTTTCTAAAATTGTTAACAACAGGTTAATATTAGTTTAGAATCTTCTAGTATACATCTTAGGCATTAATAAGCATCTTTTAGTTTTAGCTTTCATCAAGAAATAAGCTCACAATAAGCAAAAATCCAAAAATATGGTCAAACAAGCACTTTCTGTGACAGCATTCTAGTTGCTTATTTTTCAGCTTATTCCTTTGTCAAAAGTTCAAAGTGTCTTTATTAAAGTTGTTAGGAATAAGCTGTTCTACAACTTTGTAGTTTTAAGTTTTGTCTGAAAATCACTTTTTAGATAAGCAAAATAAGCCACATTCGTAGGGTCTGTTTGGTAGTTTTCTCATAGTTAAGGGGCACTCGTTTCTATTGTAGTGTAAAATTTCCAAAATTCGCCCGCCTACCCTTATCTTTCCTTTATTTCACATTCTACCCTGTCTTTCTTATTAAATAAAATAGTTTTAATATTTTAGTTTTTAGTTTAAATAATTAGGGTTTATAGTTTTAATTACATAAATTAGGGTTCAATTGGTTTTAGAACTATGGGATGCTTTTTGATCCAGTAATTTATTTTGCGAACAATTTTAAGAAGTTTAAAAAACCATTTTTATTATATTTTTAAGATTTAAATTGTATTTGTTTTTCTTAAATGAAATGTCGCATTTTTATTTACTTACGTAAATTATGTTTTAAAATATTTGTAAATTAGTGTATAAAAATATTGTGCCATAAATTTAAAGTAGCAAAATAATCAAAAATAAAAACATATCTCTTTTCTTATTTCAAATCAATCATTCCGAGACGAGAATCGAGGTTCCATTGCATTAGTCCGTTGGGGATAACGACCCGGGTGATCATACTTACCCTCAAACATAACTAATATATATTATATTATTATATCTTTTTCGAGAGTGAATTTTATTAAGGTAACTTGGTAACTTTCTTAATTACTCTCGGGATTATATTATTTTATATTATATTTTAGGTATATAAAAACGCAATCACACAACAAAAGATTACAAACTCATAGTTCGTCAATACACTGTGATTGATTCAGATTTTTTGTCGCAATAATAAAAAATAAATTGTGTTGAAGTCCAATATGATTTATCTAATGAAAACAAGATGCGACTTTGAGAATTAAAAGTAATTGTGAAGTACATGTTCATAATACAGTTAATACTTAGAGGAGAGTTATATTGGATACCAAAAAAAGGTTGGATACTAGGGGACTCATCCACATCATCCATCTAAAAAGAAATCAATGGTTGTGATTAAAAGCATTTAATTATTTCACCTATTTTTTAAAATTTAAATATCTCATAAACCGTTAATCGTTAAACAAAAAAAAATATACCATCACGACGAGCATTTAATTATCTTTCTATAGATATCCACTTTGATATACTTTCGACAAAAAAAAAATTTACGTTTTTTTCACGTCTTTTTCATCTTTTTTCCACGTTTTTTTTCAGATTTTTCACGTTTTTCACTTTTTTTTACGTTTTTCACCTTTTTTTTTACGTTTTTCACGTTTTTTTGTGAAAAAGTTTTTTTTTCGTTTTTTCCGTTTTTCACGTTTTTTTCTTGTTTTTTTTCCGTTGTTGAAATTTGCATTAAAAATCATATATGATATAACACTAATATCATATATGATTTAACACTAAAATTAAATATCATATATGACATAGCACTAATATCATATATGATATAACACTATCATATATGATTTAACACTAATATCATATATGATTTAACATTAAATCTAAATATCATATATGATTCTCATGCAAGTTTCAACGAGAAAAAGTCGAAAAAAATGTGAAAAAACGTGAAAAAAACGAATTTTTTTTTTGTCGAAAGTATATCAAAGTGAGAAAACGTGAAAAAAAAGTGAAAAAACCGTGAAAAAAAGGTGAAAAAATTTGAAAAAAACGTGACAAAAACTTGAATTTTTTTTTTGTCGAAAGTATATCAAAGTGGATATCTATAGAAAGATAATTAAATGCTCGTCGTGATGGTATATTTTTTTTCGCTTGACGATTAACGGTTTGAGAGATATTAAGATTTAAAAAAAAAGATTGAAAATAATTTTGGGTTTAATCTTATCCATTAGATTAAGATGAAGATGAAGGGTGGAGATTGGTCCCCTAGTATCCACAAAAAACTTTGTATCCAAATGAACCTAAATCTAATACTTATGTTGGTGATTTGACATCTTCATACTTGATATACATATCTCATCTGCTTAGTCCACATCCCTATGATGAAGCAATGTCATGTGACAATTTCCTTGATAGATTTATATCGTTGTTGAAACGCACCTCGAATTTATTTTTTCGACTCAGGCACAAGACATGACCTAGAATTGACTTATGTTACTTCTCAAGAACATATTTATATTTCAAATCTAATTCAGACATGAAAGTATTTATTAGATAATATTGACTAAATATATTTGTACTTATCACTCCACAATTATAGGAGTTGATATACTCTATCACTCCACAATTATAGTAATGCATATTATTAGATAATATTGACTAAATATATTTGTACTTATCACTCCACAATATAGGAGTATGATTAATCTTGTAATCTTGTCATTATAAATAAAGATCATCACACCATTAATGTGTGGTTTAATTCCTATTCATTATATGGTATCAAGCCTAACTTTTTTCCCCCCTCAGTCTCTTTTCCTTGTACCTCCTCATTCGACCTCTCAAGACAACACCTTCCCTATGAATGACCCTCCTCATCAGATCCCTATCAAGTTTGTCTTACCACCAACTATCTACTATGGAAAAATCAACATGCTTCCTCTCCTCTCCTACCAGAGCTACAAATCATATTGATGGTACACTGCCCCGTCGGCTACCATCACGTCCGGTTGACCAATCCATTCCAAATCAGCCACACTACTTGGAATGATTTTGGAATCACGAGCAGTCATCCTTCTCAATTCCTCCCTAACCGAGGAAGCTGCCTGCTGAAGTCTTGGGCCTTACCACGGCTCATGCAATCTGGACTGCTTTAAGACTGCCTACAATAACTCTTCTGTTGAAAGGATCCATTCTCTACGTGATTCCCTTCGCAATCTATCAAAAGGCACCTCCATGGTTTCTGATTATGGTCGTCAATTCAAAGGTATTTGTGACAAACTTGCTGCTATTGGACAACCTGTAGATGAAATGGACAAGCTTCACTGGTTCGTTTGTGGTTTAGGAGCCTCGTTTGAAACCTTCTCCACTGCCATTCGCACGACCAAACCCTTTACAACTTTTCGTGACTTGTTATCTCAACGGAAAGTCAATGAGATGGTTTCCAAATCTCATCATGGTTCTGGCCACAAGCCCTCCTGCTGCTTTCTTTCCTCACAAAGCGGATCTAATCTTCACAGGGACTCAACAACACGCAACAAGAACTACCTCGAGGGGGTTGGTCGCGCTAGTAACTCCAAATGGGGGTAGAGGACGTGGGGGCAGGCATCCCCCTCACTGCCAGTTATGTCGCACCAATGGGCACTATGCCTCCTCTTGTCCATCTCTTCATACTTATGCCTCGAATGCTGCTACATCAGATGCAAACTTAGCACAAGCCTTCACCTCTCAGTGCCATGTTACTCAAGGGCACCCGGATTGGTACGTCGATTCAGGTGCCATGGCTCACATGACCTCCTCTCCGGATAAATGTCAGCAGATCATGCCCCTCATTCAGGTAATATTCTGTTTTTCGTAATGGTGAAGCTTTACCTGTTTCTCATATTGGTCAATCTATGGTTTCAAATAAAATATTGTTTCGTGATGTTTTGGTCATTCCTAAATTAACCAAAAATCTCCTGTCGATAAGCAAACTTACCATGGATCATCCGGTTGATGTTCTTTTCTCTCAACCATTTTTTAACATTATTCAGGACAGGGAAACCAAACAGGTGATAGCACAAGGACTATGTGAAGATGGGCTTTATGTGCTTCGAGATACTCCAATGGCCTTGGCGGCAACTGTTGGTGTCTCAAGAAAAGCTTCTTTTGAATTATGGCATAATCGTTTAGGACATGTTTCTTTTGATGTTATTTCAACTTTAAATAAATTGGGTGTTTTAGATGTTACTTCTATACTACCTAAACCGAATATTTGCAAACCTTGTCAACTCTCCAAAAGCCAACGTTTACCCTTTGAACTTAATTCTAAACGATCTTCATATCCATTAGATTTAATTCATTGTGATTTATGGGGTCCTGCACCTGTTTCATCAGATGGTTACTTGTACTATGTTATATTTGTTGATGATTATTCTCGTTTCACATGGTTTTATCCTTTAAAAACCAAGTCTGGCTTCTATACGGTTTTATCTGCATTTATCAAACTTGTACAGACTCAATTATCTAGGAAAATTAAAGTTTTTCAAAGTGATGGAGGCACAGAATTTGTGAATCACACGGTTCGGAAAATTTTTGAAGACAATGGCACACTTCACCGATTATCATGTCCTTACACACCTCAACAAAACGGGCGTGCTGAGCGTAAACATCGGCATCTTGTTGAAACTGGGTTGGCTATGCTATTCCATGCTCATGTTCCTGCATCGTATTGGGTAGATGCATTTAGTTCAGCCACGTACATCATCAATCGGTTACCTACTAAACTTCTTGGTAATCACTCTCCTTTTGAATTATTATATTCAAGGCTGCCAAACTACACAAATTTTCGTGCTTTTGGATGTCTTGTCTACCCATATTTACGTGATTATTCAGCTCATAAGTTGGCTCCAAGAAGTATACCTTGTGTTTTTATTGGTTACAACCCTCAATATAAAGGTTACAAATGCCTTGATCCGGATTCGTCTCGTATATATATTACTCGGCATGCACGGTTTGATGAGGTAACTTTTCCTTTTGCTAGCACCGCTAATCCTAATGCTCTTTCAACACTTCAGTTGTGCACTTTTCTAGAAGATGGGCCACCCATATCAGATGCCCCGGTTCCTGAATCTCGGCCCACCGATACAAGGCCCTCATCTTCGAGTCCGTGTGGGCTGTGCCCCGTTCCAACAACTGCTGCTGAACCAATCCATGAGCCTGACTCAACGCCTTCATCACCGTATTCATCTGAAGACGACAACCCACCAACCGACAGTGATGATGTCTCTTCTCATGGTGCACCTCCGGCACCTCCGGCCACTGCTCCTACCGAGCCTTCGTCCGTTCACCAGATGAAGACTCGTTCTAAATCAGGAATTTTCAAGACAAAGCACTCTCCGGATTTTGTATCTCTTACATCTCATGCTTTACATGCTGCTCTTTTTTCTCTTGTTCAGCCAAAGGGATTCAAATCCGCAGCTAAACATCCTCAATGGATGGCTGCTATGCATGATGAAATGGAGGCTTTAAAACAAAATTGTACTTGGACCCTTGTACCACGTCCATCTGCTTCTAATATTGTTGGTTCCAAATGGGTTTATCGAATCAAATATCATGCTGATGGCTCGGTTGAAAGGTTTAAAGCACGTGTGGTGGCTCAGGGTTTTACTCAAATTCCGGGTCTCGATTATTCCCACACGTTCAGTCCAGTTGTTAAAGCTTCTACTGTGAGAATTGTTCTATCTTTGGCTGTACTCCATCGTTGGCGTCTACATCAGTTAGATGTCAAAAATGCGTTTTTACATGGACACCTTAATGAGACTGTTTACATGGAGCAACCACCAGGGTTCATTGATCCGCAATTTCCAAATCATGTATGCAAATTATCCAAGGCACTTTACGGTTTAAAGCAAGCTCCACGAGCTTGGTTTCATCGACTAAGTTCTTTTTTACTTGCTCATGGTTTTGTTTGTAGTCGAGCCGACACTTCCTTATTTGTTTTCACTAAAGACTCTTGCATCATGTATTTGCTCGTGTATGTTGATGACTTAATCCTCACTGGCAACAATGAATCCTTGCTCACCTCATTTACCACTCGTCTTAATCAGGAGTTTGCCATAAAAGACCTTGGTGACCTTAGCTATTTTCTTGGCCTTGAAGTAAGTTACACTAACGATGGGCTTTTCCTTAGTCAAGCCAAATATGCCACAGATGTTCTTACTCGGGCTGCATTGCTGGATTCAAAACCCGTGTCTACTCCCTTGGCTGCTAATGAAGTGTTTGTGACAGGTGGATCTCTTTTCGCTAATCCTACTCTTTATCGATCTCTAGTGGGAGCTTTGCAATACCTCACCATCACTAGGCCTGATTTATCTTATGCGGTAAATCAAGCTAGTCAGTTCCTTCATGCTCCAACCGATGCTCATTTTCAATCTGTCAAACGCATTCTACGATATGTCAAGGGTACAATCACATATGGTCTCATTTTTCGGCGACCACATTCCAACTCTATCTTGGGCTACTCGGATGCTGATTGGGCTCGCTGTATCGAAACTCGTCGGTCCACTTATGGATATTCCATATTTCTCGGAGGCAACTTAGTATCTTGGAGTGCCAAGAAACAACCAACTGTTTCTCGATCTAGTTGCGAATCAGAATATCGTGCCATGGCAAACACCGCTGCAGAGATCATTTGGATTACACATTTGCTTCGAGAACTTCATGCTCTACCACCGGATCGACCGACACTTTTGTGTGACAATAAAAGTGCTTTGTTTATGTCTCAAAATCCAGTTTCTCACAAACGTGCCAAACACATCGATCTGGATTATCACTTCGTTCGAGAACTTGTTGCATCAGGTAAGCTCTATACCAAGTTCATACCAACCAAGCTTCAAGTGGCAGACATTTTTACGAAGAGTCTTCCGCGCCCTCAATTTGAGTATTTTCGGTCTCTGCTACGCCTTGGTCCACCACCTATTCGCTTGAGGGGGGATATTAGATAATATTGACTAAATATATTTGTACTTATCACTCCACAATTATAGGAGTTGATTATCTTGTATTCTTGTCATTATAAATATAGATACATCACACCATTAGATGTGTGGTTAATTCAATATTCATTATAGTATTTATATTTTAAATTGACCTTGTGATTGATGTAAGGAGCTGAACTAAGTTCAGGTTTGGTGTTATGTTGTACTGAACTGATTGTTGTAATCTTTATCAACACCACTGCTCCAGCGAAAGCGACAAAATCACAAATGCTCATGCAAATCCATGAATGAGACATACGTGATTGCTCAGTTACTTCACTCGAGAAAGCTGAAGAGTTAGATCAAAATGATTGTTTGAAACTGAACTGAAGAATGTAAATCAGTTTTGTTCAGTTCTTGATGTGGCCAATATCAAAGCTCCAACGAAGGCGACAAAACCACACATGCTCATGCAAATCCATGAATGAGACATGTGTGATTGCTCAGTTACTTTACTTAAGCAAGTTAAAGGTTGCATTTAGAAACTGAACTGACATTTAACACATGAAAGGTTGTTCAGTTTTTTGATTAAATTTGCTGAACCTTCAGTTTTCTTCAGTCAGTACCGAAGTTTCAGGTTTTGAATCAATGTTTAGCATACCTAGTTCAATGATTAATCTTTTGAAAGTTGGTTTATCAGAGGACTAGTGAAAGTGTCAGCAGGTTCAGAACAAACAGATTGCTGCTTTTTAGCACTTTAGCACACTGATTTGCTTTCTAGCAACAGACAAATACTTGAAGTGCATCAACTGTCCATGTTGCATTCAGCATAGTCAGAGTCTGAGTATCTTTTTTGGTCAAAACCTGAGCATTTAGGATACCAAGACCAAGACTGGATGTACCTTTTAGGTACCTGAAAAAATCTCTTTTTAGCAATAAGGTGAGATTCCTTAGAATTTGCTTGGTATCTTGCATAAGGACAAGATGAGAATTGAATGTCAAATCTGCTTTCAGTTAGGTACATTAGTGATCCAATCATACCTCTATACTGAGTCTCATTTACAGCTTTGCCATTGAGATCAGGTCCTAACTTGTTAGGGGGTACCATTTGAGTTTTTCACTTATGAACTATTTATGTCATACTTTTTTAGCAGATTTTTGACATATTTTTCTTGGTTGATTGAAATTCCTCTTTCAGATTGTTTAATCTGAAATCCAAGGAAGTAGGTGAGGACACCTATCATGCTTATTTCGTATCTTTGAGTCGCCAGTTTAGCAAACTGTTTGCATAAATTAGTGCTGGTGGACCCAAAAGGTCGAGCAGATTGCTTGTCAGCAAATCTATCGAAATTTTTCTTCTAGGTTTTGGATCGAGGCTTGATGATTTTTGGTTGTTGTTTCGAGTTTGGTTTTAAGATCCATAAACGTATCTTTGACAAAAGAATTGGTCGATTGTTGAGCTTTTATGAATTCGCTTAATTGTCTTTAAAGGTCAGATTTGTCATCAGAGTTTGATCGATAGTTGTCTCGATTGTAATCGTTTCTTCCGCTTGAATGCTAATTATCGCGATTTGAGTCACGGTCGCGGTAATCATTGTAAAAACGAGTACGTTAGAAGGTTTGCATGAATTTTGCTTCTGCTTCAGGAGACATGGGTCTGTCATCTTCGTCATATTCAGGTATCGAGTGATTTGGACGGGATTGCATTTCTTTGTACTGAGCGTCCATTTTCATGGTCATGGCATCCATTCGAGCCATAATTTTGTCAGTATCAAAGTTACTGCTACCTTCATCGGCGAAAGCTACAGTTTTCTTTAGAGATAATTTTGTTTTTTGGTTTTTAACCCACTTGAGCTTGAGTAAGACTTTGTCTTCGAGGAGTTGATAAGCTTGGTTTGGTGTTTTATAGAGGAAAATACCACCAGCTGCGGAATTAAGAGCTTTTTGGGTTATTTTGTTGAGGCCGTGATAAAAGTGCTGGTTATTTACAGTGAACTGACATCCTTTCTAGCTTCAGACTGTGATGAACTTTTTTCCCTTTTAGCTTCTGATTTTTCATCTAATGGCTCTATGTACTCACGAGAAGATCTTGAAGTTTTACGTAATCTACCTATTTACAAGACAGTTATTGGAACTTACAAGAAGTTGAATATCCAAGATACTTGTATGATAGCTCTAAATACTTTTCTTAAACCATACAACGAGCAGTGCCCCTCTTATGGGTCAGAGTCCATTAAGAGTCAATTAGTCAGAGCCCTTGGGGTCAACGAGTTGCAAGATAAACATATATTGGCTCAATTTTCATTGCCAGGGTTTGAAGAAAATCCTCAGTCAGAACAGGAGGACATATTGTTATATCTTTACATGAATTGGCATGACCTTCAACAAGATTCTTTAGTAATTGAAGCATTAAAAGAGACCAAATTCGTAAGTAGTGCTGATGAACAATCAGGAGACTTTTATAAACCTAAAGACTTGTTTGATCCTGGTGATTCGCTATTAAGATCTGTTTTTTCTGGAGAGGTTCAAAAGTTTCCTGGAGAAAGGTTTGCTTCAGATGGTTGGCTTAACATACTAAGGAAAATAGGCCTTCAAAACACATGCAATGCTGATATTGTACTTGAATGTGCTAGAAGAGTAGAATTTCTTGGAACTGAAAGTATGAAACCTTCAGGGTTTGTTGATGATTTTGAGGAAGACTTTTCAAACACAAGAAATGAAGTTTCTCTAGAGATCCGGTTCTTGGCTGAAACTCTTATCAATGCTAAATTTTCAAGTTTTGTTGTTTTTTATGGCAGTAATTTCTGTAATATCCTTGGCAAGATTGCATGTGTTCCTGCAGAAAAGGGGTTTCCATCTGTAAGTGGGAAGAAAGGTGGTAAAAGAGTGCTCTGTTCATACAGTGAAGCCATATTGTTAAAAGATTGGCCGCTTGCATGGAGCGTCGCTCCCATTCTTTCCATGGTTCCACCATAGTACTCTTTGGGAGGTCTTCAACTGAGGAGCCCTCCTCCTTTTGGAATAGTTTTAAAGCACCTGCGGGTTATGAACAATGCTATCTTTCTTTATAATATTAGAGTTAGGTTGGGGTAAAGGTCAAATGGGCTTGCACACAAAAACACTGGGTTGGGTTGACCTGCAGCATATTTTTTTCAACATTATTTATAAACAACTAATGTATTATATCCAAGTTACATAGTAAAACTTTTTCTCGGTCTAAACAAGTGCAGGAGTTCTTAGATATTTGAATATCCTTTGGGAAACTTTCTACTAGTTCGAGCCTTTTGACCTGTTTTCTCTTTTGGTTCATTTGACCTGTTACTGATAAAATGTAACTTATCCATTCCACTTTTAAGAAAATGGAATCATTTTCCGCTTCTAGCTGTAACAAATTAATATCATAATCAAGCCAATAACTGTAGAGGAAGCTTCTTTTGAGATATTTAAGTATCTGGATAAATTTTAGGGTACACCATCTTCCTTAGGTAATATTTAGTTCTCTTTCTTCTCTCCTATCCCCTATCCATGGAAATTTTGTTCATTATCAATCCAATTTTGTTACATGACAGTACATGTGTTTGGAATAATTAAAACCATCTAAAGATGATAGGTTGAGGGATAAATACGAAAAAAGTATAGTCTATGCTACAAGTAAAATTGCTTGGGGTAGAATAAATACAATATACGTGTTGAAGTGTCGAGTTAAAGTACACAAAGGAGCAAGTGGTGGTGGAAGTTATAGGATGATAATTCGTTATAGAGCGAATCTAATTGAATAAACTACTGTATTATCCAATCGATAAATATGTTGTATTCCAATAGTATGGGTACGTGTGTATGCGCACATCACTTTGTGAAACATACTAGAGGTGGAAAAATTGAACATTTACTTATGGGTGTTTCAATTCAGGGTTTGTTTTATCTTTAACAGGTCAAAGGGTTATAACCCTAAAGTGTATTATTATGCACAAACCTCCTAAATCATCTGTTTCAGAATATATTATTATTGTAATTATCGGGGATAATATTCGACGCACCAATTCCATAAAAAAGTTTTCTAGGTCACCTACCAATGTACACTGAAATTTCGCACTTTGACCCTTTCCAATGTGCCCATTTTGCCACCTCTAACTTTTCTATTAAATTTGCGTAAATTGATGTACCTCCTCCACAGATTGGTATATGACTAACCAAAGGGCTAAAATTGAGTGAGTGTATAGGTGTCACTGAGTCATAGCTGGGACAAGGATCTTTATCTTCAGTTGTTAACGCGAATGTAGGTGATCCTTCACTTCCTCTTGGAACTCAAAGCTTATTGCCTTTTATCGAGGCTTTCTTGGTTTTGTGTGATAAGCTCCAAGAAAACTGTTTGCTTTTACAGCAAGATAATGCTTGTGCAACAGAAAGTAAAATCAAACAGTCAATCACAAGTTCGTCCCAAAGTCAAACTACTAAGGGCACAGTGATATTTACTAGGTTTGATGAGAAGCAGCGCCGGCTTCTAAATGCTTTTGTCAGACAAGATCCCGGCTTGTTGGAAAAGTCTCTTTCAATGTTGCTAAAAGCGCCTAAGGAAACAAGTTTAATGATTAAAATGGGTTTAAGAATAAGAAAAATATTATAACAATGCTTGCATTTATAGATAGATTTTTAAGTTTATGTCTGCATAAAAAGTGTTTGCTGACATGTAACATAAGTTTCATGATTACAAACAATAGAACATCATGTGTTGAGAAACACATTGAGCAAAATTATGTTATGTTTAATTTGTTTTGTTTCTTTCGTCTAGCTATTTGCGTTCATGTTATTGAAATAAGTGTGATGGATGCTAGTGATCCAAGTTGTTAAAAAGTATATGTTCATGTATAAATGTGCGTGTATCTACCACCGAAGAAATTTTATGCTCATGTATATGTGTTTACTTGTAAATATAGTTTATTCGCAAAGAAAAAAATATATAAATGTGTTTACTAGTACTAACTCATATTGGAGTATGCAAATTTCTGATGTTTGATTCAAATTCTAGTTTTAGGAGAATGTTGTTTGGATCTTGGTGACTGATATCAGTACCATCATTTGCCCTGCAATAATGGGCAAATTAGTAATTTTAATAAATTTGGAGATATTGTTACAAGTTTCTTGTGACTTCCTAGAAGACAATGATTGTGGCATTTTGCATGAGATGAAGTATGTCTTAATATCTGATAATGGAAGTAAATCACCGGGAAAATAAAGACTGATTGCCAGTGTACATTAATGTATCTCTTATTGATTTAATTTTGACTTGCAGGATCGTGTTATAGCTCGTCTTCAACAACCAGTTCCATTGGAATATATTCCTGTGGAAGCGGAATATCAGGTTAGCTACCATTTCTTTGATCTAAATACCAAATTAACCTTGCCAACTATTTCTTTTCTAAAGATTTAAAAAAATAAATAGAAAGAAATTTCTTACACTCATTATTTTGGTCTATATGCTTGACATCTCCGGTTTAGTAGATACTCATATTTACTTCATTTCGGGCTTTTTTCTTTGGATAAACAGAAAGATTTCTCAGAACTATTACAGAGTGCTGCAAGAGATTATGGCACCCTTGCAGCTTCCGTTTCTGATATCCATTGGACTCGCAAGTTTCAGGAACCACCTTCTGTATGGAGGGTATGTTTACATATCTTATACACCATTTTTTTTGTCTAACGCGCTTCAATTCAAATGCTTTAATTATGTTTCTAAGATGAAAATGATGGTTTATGTACCGAGCAGGATATGCTTCGACCAATCCATGTGGCATTAGTGTCATGTAGTAGGTACTTTGAAGCAATGTCGGCAATGAGAGAATCTTTTACCACCCTTCAAATGTTAAGGGTGGTCCCTACCAATTCACCTAACAAATATCATTCTCAGCTACCATCGCCAACAGGTCTGATTGTGTGACACCATAGTCATCTGGAAATGTTAGTCCAAGATTTCAAAAAGGTGAGAACCAAGAAGGGGAAGATGAAACTGATAATGATGTAGATGATACGAATGGTAAAAGGTTTTTGTGGCATTCGGATATGGATAATGGTTTATAGGTAGTTACAAACTGTTTACGAGTAAAAAAAACTTAAAGTTACTAGGTAGGAGTAGTTTTCTTATTCATCTTTATGGCAAATAATGTACAAACATCTCTTGCCGTTCAATAAAAAAAATGTACAATCATCTCTTACGGGCCTTGAAGCGTTCTTGGTTGCAAGTGTGTGATTTACATGACTTTTTTTTTTTTTTTGGGTAAAGGGTTACCCCGGTAAAGTATATTAATCACAAAAACGTTTAAGTACAATGGAATGCGGCTGAAATACCACATTAACCTCAAGCACAAGCTTGAACTACCACTAACTTAAATGGGACATGCCCCAAATGAAACTGTGAATATTTTTTTTTATTATAAAAATATAAAAAAAAGTAAAAAAATATTTTTCATTTCTTTTAGTATAATTATCAGATAAAAACCAAAGAAAAACCAAAAACATAAA
>BQNB010154990.1:1850-15450 GCA_026074375.1 Tanacetum coccineum
CTTAGTATGTCAATTAGGCCACGTTTAGTTTAAATTTAAATTGGGACATAGTTTGAATTTAGACTTACGTTTGTTTTTTTTAACTTGTATCTAGTATGATTTGTTTAATAATAACAGTTTGTTATTTCATTTTGATTTTGGTACCGGTCATCTCATGAGGCGAGGAGCTTAAGGGTTTATTTAGCTAGACCGACTTTGACTAGTTGCTTTAGTTAAATAAATCGGGTAATAATCGTTTAATTGCGGGTCTCCAATTCGGTTCAATTTTCTACCCTTTTTCAATTAATTAGTGTAGTTTTTATTTTATCATTTTTTTATATATTGTTTTAAAATTTGCCATGCTTAGTGTAGATTTAGTTTTGTCGTTAAATGCTATGTTTAATTTCATTATGAGTAGCGAGTAGATTTATTAGTGCTTGTTAAGTGATTAGTGAATTGAGAATTAAGTGTGGAGTTATAAAAGGTTTAGAAATTAATAATTTTTTGAATTATTTAGATTTGTAAGTTGATTGTTTAAAGGGCAAAATCCGGAGAATAATCAAATTACACATCTAGTAATTATTTTCTTTAGAATGTTTTCAAAATAAACCAACGTTGTGAGAAAATTATCTTTTTTAAAGATTATAATTCGTTAATAAACCTAAATTCACACTTGATGAACTTTTCACGTCACTTAGCAAGCATATTTGTCATTTATATCTTTTAGCTTAATTTTAGTATAATCTCGTAGTTTTAAATCTTAGAATTAATATTAGTTTAATTTTTAGTATAAAAATAGTTTAAAACCAAAAGTTTAGCTTTCCTTTTATATGCTTTCTCTTTTTAGTAGATTTAGAAAACCAGATCAAAAACTTTTATGCTATTCAAGCTCGAATTCCAACTTGAACGTAGATTTCCATTCACTTCTCGTCGAGGAAACGACCCGGGAGGTTTTTGAGATTTCACTTTGGTTAAAAGTGAATTTCTTGAACCCGACGGTAATACTATACTATACTATAATTGTTTCTATCCTTATTATTACTTATATTATATATTATATACATATATATTATAATATGTATTGATTTGGACGATCAGAGTTTAGTGTTGCCAGAACTCCACAACAAAATGGAGTTGCTAAAAAAAAGAATAGGACACTAATAGAGGTAGCTAGGACTATGCTAGCAGATTCATTATTACCTACTACATTTTGGGCTGAAGCAGTTAATACTGCTTGTTATGTTCAGAATAAGGTTCTAGTAACCAAGCCTCACAACAAGACACCTTATGAACTATTACATGGTAGACCACCTTTTATGAAACCTTTTGGGTATCCTGTAACTATTCTTAATACCTTAGATCCCCTAGGCAAATTTGATGAGAAGGCTGATGAGAGGTTCTTTGTTGGATACTCTATAAATAGCAAGGCTTTTAGAGTATTTAACACTAGAACTAGGAAAGTAGAGGAGAACCTGCACATAAACTTTTGTTAGGATAAAAAGTATGATGTCTATATGGAAATTACACAAGTTTCGGTTTAAGTTAAAACACAAGGACTAAAAGTGTAATTAATCCAAAGTGTCCTCGTGTTTAGCCTATAAATACTCCCCTCTAATCAACATTAAAGGGTGAAGCTCATAATTGTAATTTCCATTTTCCTTTTTCCTTTTTATAAAAAACCTTTGAAAATGATGAAAACATACTTTGAGTTTCCTTGACCTCCCGAGATCGTGAATCGAGAAACCTCATAAGTGGTATCTGGGCTGTAGGAGCGATTTGTGATGTTTTTTTTCTTATTCGATTCAGCTTATTCTGGCTTATTTTTGCTTATTCAGTTCTGATTATCGGTCCAGCTTATTTGAGCTTATTTTAGTCCAGATTCGATCATATTTAGTCGAGATTTGGTTATTCTATTCAGATCAGCTTATTCAGCCTATTCGGTTTAGATTTTGATTGTTTTACAGCTTATTCAATAGCTTATTTGTGTTTAGATTATTACAACAGTATTTTTTTTTTGAACGGCAATTAGAAATTTTATTAAAAAATGCTAGTAAGAAGCTAGCAAGAAAAAGTCACACGCAAATCGATCCAACAGACAAAAGAAAAAAGAAACAGAATAAGTTCTAATGATACAAAACAAACACGTAAAAAACCGACGGCTACTGAAATCAGAAGGGAGATCCCAAAGCGACGCCTAAAAAAAAGACCTCCCATGGACGAAGCCAAACACCCGTTGAAACGTACCACAAATGCAAAGAGATCTAACCGGCATTCTTTGTTCGTCTCTTTAATGCATTGTGTAGGAGAATAGTTTCTTTTACATTGCCATAATAACTCCAAATCTATAAATCTCTTAGAAAATAATCTTTCCACATATGTAATTGCGCGAGAGAGAACGACCCTTGAATATTCCCTTTGGGATCTCTATAGCTCCAGCGTTTTTCAGAATCTAGCTCGTCAGTAATTAGAGGACCAACATAATCAAGCCACGTAGAACAAGACTCTTTAGCAATGTTTAGATCATTACCCGGGGGCGTAGATGGAGACACAATGCTAGAATCATTTGCAACTTCTGGGATATTAACTTTCAAAGAGACGTTAGTCGATGGGTTAACATCCGCATTCCACATAAAAATCTTTGTTTAATTTATAAAGTTGAAACGATATTTAAATCGTACTTGTTAAATAAATGTCCAAGTATTATTATTTACCACCCCACATTTCTCAGTAACATTGTTAGAACAATCTTCAATATCTTTTTCAACATCATCGTCCAATTTCTTTCCCATACAATCCTTGACACACCCATCATCCGATTCACCAATGATCTCGCCTTCTTCAAAGGAGTCCACCGATTTACCAGGAGCGTTCATTTCGTAACCCATTTGCTCCTTCTTATCATTGATCTCCCCTTCTTCTTGTGACTCGTTTATACTATGTATATCCTGATCATTTCCCGACGCCTCTGATTCATAATCATGTTGTGAGATGTTGTCTAATGAAGCAAAATCAGGTACCCAATTTGCAAACTCACGAACTCTAACCTGGTATCTGACTCCCTTGATAGAAACCAGACACGAATCCATGATGTGAGTTTTTATTTTTGTTTTGATACATACCCTTCCATTTGCAATATTTTCATCAGCGTCTTCATCTACAAAAACCGTTTCTCCCCAATTGCCTGCTATCTTTTTAAATGCATTAGTAGTCCATGCATTGAGTGGCAGTCCATCTATTTCGATCCAGATCATTCGCTCATCGGGAATGAAATTATGTGAAACAAGTTTTCGTTGGGTAAAATACAATTCCATCTTCGTATTTTTTTGAAACTTTAACCTTGACTCGTCACTGCTGAATTCAATCCAGAGCCAGAGTCCCCCCATGTATTTGCACTTGAAATCAGAGAATCCTTCTTTTTTTAAAACGCGATAAATATTAATTATTAGATGAACATCCCTTACCTTTGCGAGAACTACACTTGAAGTATCAGATAATTCCAATAAATCAGAGTTTTCGAGGGTGATATTTTTTGTTATTGGCCCAGCCAATACTGGCTTTTGAGTCCCCTCCTTACCATTCAATACAGATGCATAAGATCGTCCTCCCGTTGTGTGACTAGCGTGACCCGTTTCGTGAGGTTTAGTGTTATTCGATTGTTTCTGATGAGATTGATTCGGTTGTGAGTTTTGTTTTCGATCGAAGCGTGCAATTGAAGCAAACAGATGATGACTCCCAATCCAGATCTTGATTTTTTTATTGTGTGTTTAACTTGTTCAAAATCTTTTTAGGGATAATTCCAAAAGTGGCCCAAAATTCAAACCCAAAATGCAACCCTAAGCTCAGGAACATCTTTTTTTAAAACTGACTCAAAAATACAACAGTTGCCTCAAAAAGTACACAAAGTTGCCCTAAAAATATGTATTTTTTTGCCACGTGTCAAATTCTGCACGCGAGTTGCCCAATAGCCAAGTTGCCCGGGTCAGTTTTGAAAAAAGATGTTCCTGGGCTTAAGGTTGCATTTTAGGTTTGGACTTTTGGCCACTTTTGAAATTATCCCGTAAACCAAGCTTCCCTCACGCGTGATAGGTGAGGTGGCAAAGACGAAAGTGAGGTGATCGGGTTACCCCATACACTCACACACCCGAGACACTCGTGAGAGGTGCTCATGACAATGGTGGACTCGGCCATCTGTGAAGGTTTGTGTCTACACGTGTGGATGTGAGTGTGGTGTGTGTGCTAATTATAAGGAAATGGTGAGCGACGACTTTGGATGTTGGGTGAAAGGTTTGGGTAGTCATAGGTAGAGGTGCAAAAAAATCGGTTAAAACCAGTTTCCGGTTTTTAGAAAACCGGTTTTAAAAAAACCGGTTTTTCTAATAACCGGTTTCGGTTTTTTCGGTTTTTTATCATTAAAGGTTTGGGTCACAGACTCTGTCGCTTGTCCCCTCCCTCACCCAACTCGCTTAACACCACCCATACTTAGGTTTATTAGCCACCCGCCGTTTTCAAACCAAAACCCCCGGACCCTTTCTCTCTAACCCCCCCGCCCCCCGTCCCTCTTGGTCCTCCCCAATTCGGTTTTTCCGAAATCGGTTTTTTTCGGTTATAAATGTTCGGAATCGGTTTTTTTATCGGTTTTTTACCGGTTCGGTATTTTTCGGTTATAAATGTTCGGAATCGGTTTTTATACCGGTTCGGTTTTTTTCGGAATTTAAAACTTCGAACATTTATTTAATAAACTTGTTAATTATCAAACATTTAACTAAACAATACACCGGAAACATACTAAACAAATACAATTAGAGAAATTAGAGTATATATATCACGATTAGAGAGATTAAAGAGAGATTAGTGAGTGTTTTTGATGTGTTTTCAACCCCAACTCATTACATGTATTTATACTACCAATCCATGGCTTAAAATCATCAAAAAAAATACAAAAAACAAAAAAAAAACGTATATAAACGGCTATATGACCGTTTGGATATTTTTTTTTTAAAACCGGTTAAAACCGGTTTTTTTATAACGGATATAAAAAATATATATATATATATATATACAAAACCGGTTAAAACCGGTTATTTTAAAAAACTGGGTTTAGAACCGGTAAAAAACCGGTCGCTTATTAAACCCGAAAACCAGTCTAACCGGTTCGGTTAAATAAAAACCGGTTTTTTTAAAAACCGATTTCGATTTTTTGAACCGGTTTTTAAAAAAACCCGTTTTAATTTGCACCTCTAGTCATAGGCTAGGTGCAATGTCGCTTTCCCATCACTTCAATTGGATCTGCTTTTAGGATCCATCATTCTTATTTTTTTTATAGTTGTTGATATGTTCTAGTCATTAACTAGATAGCAAGCATACAACCACACCCAAGTCGTTGATATTATGCTTCTCAATCGCAAACAGGTCTACCAAGTTGGTCCGTGGTTTAGTAGGTTATCTTTTGCATCATATTTTCAAGATGCATACAATCTCACGATCTTATAAATATCTAAGTTATTGTAATGATTCGCAAATTTAATAAGCATGATTCACAATTGAACTTATATCGCAAAAATAGTGATATTTTAAGCATCAATTTAAATTTTTACGCATTTTAGATTATAATCACACACCAAGTATTACGATCAAATATTAAAATCTGTCACATTTGAGCCTTTCTAATTTACTTGTCACCGTAGGGTTTATCCCATTTATTTGAGTTGTAATCTATATAATAAAACATTCCTATTTGCTAAGATCGATTTTCAAGGGAAATTCCATATTTTCACTTACGACTGTTCAATGAATACTATAGTAATCGCATAAAAAAGTGTTTTATTAGGCCGTCTCTAAAATTTGGAATTTTTTTAGGCCATGTGCGAAATTATATAACGAGACATTTTGAGAAAAATTGTAATATATAAAATGTCATTATTTATAAGATATAATGCAAATTAGTCATCTAAACATTTAACATATTGTTAATGAGACAAATTTTATGCCCCCTAAAAATTTCGAGGCCCTGTGCGGTCGCCCACCCCGCACACCCTCAAAGACGGCCCTGTTTGTCAGTGTCATACACACACATTCTTTTTGAAGGCTTCATGCACACACATAAAGTGTGTACACACACCCTTTAACTGGACTCTTGTTTAAACAAGTAACACGACTCTTGATCACAGTTGACTTTGAGCCCTCAAATAAGCACAAAATCTAAAGTAAACCCCCCAATTATTATTATAAAAAATGTCTTATTTAACCCCCCTCAATATACTCTATAAAAGGCATCACCCGGGTCCTCAAAATTAATAGCTTCATATAGTTTCTCAACTCGACATTTCGAAAACAACACAAAGAAGCTAGGGTATATATCGGACGTACTCGAATATGAAGCAAGCAAGCAAGCCTAGCATGAAGACCACATTTTCGACACACAGGAAGAAGTGCACACCAAAAAGAGGGAGAATTAAGGCTATGATTTTTAAAAGGATTGCATTTTCTGTAGTCTCTGCAGCCGCAAGAACTCGAGACCTTTTGAGTTTTATCAAGAACGAAGATGTTAAACGTGGCGGCTTGCCTCATTTAACATCCCCAAAGGTATCGGGTGGTTGAGCAATACTGATGACCTTGATGGTTTTTAACAAGATGTCGTTAAAGTTGTAGCTAGCTTATTTTTAGTTTTAGAAGCTAATAACATGTTGTAAGCTAAGTCCATGAGCATGATGGATATGTAAGCTGTTTAAGTATGCAAATCAATATCTTGATTTTTTGTATGATGAAATGAGAGTTATGGTACAACTACACTGTTTAAATTTAGTTGAAAATACCAAATCCAAAACCAACTATAAGTTTGTTCTATTATGGATGGCTTATTGGCTAAGAGCTTCATGCGAGATTTTGTGATCGCCGTATGTGCATTTTTACCAAGAATAATTTACAAATCTAAAGTTATGTTAATTAGTTTAACATTAAAATTTCTCCTTTTTGTGATTGCTGTGATACTTTATACAAATAAAACAATATGGATATGCTCTTACACGTGTACCTGTGCATAGCAACGGAAAATTATAATGACAAATAATTATAGTAGAGATATTACGGTTTAGTGTTTCATGTAACGTCTAGATCGACGTTGGTAACTCTTCATCATCATCCGAGATGACAACAACATCATACCAGTTCCACTTTAAAAATTTGGGATTGAAATATAGATAAGGATTGAGAACTCGATTTTAATGAATTTGTAAAAAAAATATCGTAGAAATTGGGTAATTTTAGAAATAACATTAATTTTAAAAAGATATTTTGAAGACTAAACATTACTCATCTCTAATTTTTTAAGGATTAAAGAAAAAGACATTCGTGAATTATATGTACTAGAGGTACATGGTTAAACCCTCTACTCGTCCTCGTGGGAAAACTTGAATAGAGAAACCTCATTTGTTTATTGTTTATGAGTTGCTAAATTAGTTTGTATTTGATGACGTATAGTACGAACATCAAGCTTACTGGGCTTGGTTTATAATATACGCATAAGGGCCCAGGCCCAATACAACAAATAGCCGGACTACTAAGTCTGACAAGGGCCACGCTCTGGATATTTCAAAGACGCACGTGAGTATCTTCAAAGCCGCACTCGTTGCACCTCCGCGGACAAACACTGACCGCGGAAGAATACTCGCGTCCGCAGACATGATTACACGTGGACATTTGCCCGACAAGGGACCCACTCCGGCTACTAACAGTCGCAAGCGAAATACTAGGAAACCCTAGTATTAGGCTTGCCTATAAATAGGGGTCATTTCACACCCCAAAAAGGTACACTCTGTCTGATCATTAATACACACATATACTCTGACATTTTCTGACAAACATGTATACTTACTCTCACGCCAGAGCTTAATCGTGGGGTCCGCCCCACGGTAAGGCTAACGGTTTACCCTCATTTGTGCAAATTATCTATTCATTACTTGGATTAGTACAAGATCCACATCATAGCCCGTTCACCGGCCCAATCCACCAAATAATCTAGACCCATATTTACCCCCATACACGGTTTTTGTACTAACAAGTTGGCGCCATCCGTGGGACCGATATAACTGCGTTCCTTGAAAATACTCACCATGAGCAATCACGAACAACCTACCCCTAGCCATCCCAAGTCTGATGTGCGGAATACGACAGGGAAGAACAAACAAACCCCCCAGGACTCCGTGAGAACTACATCCGTTGTAGATCTCGAAGAGTTCTGCGAAAAGCACTATGAGAAACTACTACCAATTATGGCAGATAAGTATGAGTATGAGAAGAGAAAGAAAGAAAAGCTGGAGGAAGTAAAAGCGAGGCTTGACTTTGGCGATGCCCGGAAGAAGAGCACTAGGGCGCAGGAATCAGCGTATTCTGAGTCCAGGACAATATCGCCAAGAAGACAGAGACGCTCTCGCAGCCCGCGCCACAATCCTAGCGTCTTCACTAGGTTGAGGCGTGAAAGGTCAAGATCGCCACGGCATGAATACAAGAGCAAGGAAAGAAGAGAAAGCACCGTGTTCAAGAGACTCGGAAGCAGAGGACGGAGTACATCCGCGCACTCCGATAGCCGTCAGGAAAGCTCAAGGTATACGGAAAATCACTCTGAAAGCGAAGATAGTGAAGGAGGGCACTGGAAGTCTAAATTACGAAGAAAAAAGTCCAGTGTCGAAGATGATGATCTCTCCCAACCTTGGGTATGTGCCGAGACTGATCCGTTCACGTCTCGAATCCGTCACTTCGACTTCCCGAAAACGCGAATGCCAAGTCATGTGAAAACATACAACGGAAGCGAAGATCCTGAAGATCACTTGAAAATCTTCCAGGCAGCAGCAAAAACGGAGAGGTGGGCCATGCAAACATGGTGTCCTTGTTTCAATTCACACTCACCGAAAACGCCGGTGTGGTTTTGACGATTTCCCCCAGGAATCTATAGACAGTTACAACGAGCTAATGAGAAAGCATTCCTGAAAAACTACCTCCACAGACAAAGTGCATCAAAGGACCCATAGTGCTCCACAACATCAAACAAAGAGACGGAGAGTCCACAGAAGACTTCATACAAAGGTATAAGTCGGAAAGTGGAAATGTTAAAGGAGCACCGGAGTGCATGAGAATCACCAAATTCGTGCACGGAATCACAAATCCTGAACTTATCAAAAGATTTCATGAGAAAATTCCAAAAACAGTAGACGAAATGATGCAGGTGGCCACGTCTTTTCTTCAAGGGCAAGAGGCGGCCTCAAATCAAGAAAGGAAAAAAGTCCCTCAGGCCTGGAGACACCAGGAAGGGGGTCATAGGCAGAATTTCAAAAAAGGGGGAGGCTTCCGCAGCCAACATAAGATAGAGAAAAGGCCAGACAGGTTCACTCTTCTCACAAAAACCCCGACGGAGATTCTGGCCTTGGAAAAAGGAAAATTCAAAACCCCACCTCCGATGACAACCCCGGTTGAAAAGTGAAACACAAACAAGTTTTGCGAGTTTCACGGAGAAGTGGGGCATAATAAGATGATGCAAACCATCTAAGAAAGCAAATTGAAAGATTGCTCAAAGCGGGAATAATGTCGCAATAATCCGGGAGTTGAGTAAAGCAGTGGGAAAGAACAGCCGAAAAAGAAAGGTGAAACCTCCGGAAAAGAGAAACCTCAGGCAATTTTAATGATTCAGTCACGACAAAAGGCAGTAAGGCAGAAGATAACTCAAAGTTTCTCACCCGATCTCGAAATATCATTCCCGTCCCTGGGGAACGATGAGGGAGCAGAAGGCCCCCTAATAATAGAAGCAGAGATTGGAGGTCACCAAGTGCACCGCATGTGTATTGACGGAGGGTCATCATTTGAGATACTCTATGAGCACTGCTTTAATCGACTCCGTCCGGAAATAAGAAATCAAATGGTCCCGGCTGCAACTTCGCTAGTAGGATTCAGCGGTGAAATAAAATGGCCATTAGGGCAAATAACACTTTTGGTGAAAGTTGGGGATGACGAACATTCAACATCAAAATGGATGGACTTCATGGTGGTGAGATCAACGTCTCCGTATAATGGAATCATCGGAAGGCCGGGGTTGCGAAAAATGAAAGCAGTCCCATCAACAACGCACGGAATGATAAAGTTCCCGGTTATAGGAGGGACACTTACGCTAAGAAGCAGCAAAATCATTCCCATTGAATGTGCGATGATCTCCGGGCCAGAAGACCAACCCCCTCCGGTGAACAAAGTAAAAGAAGAAAGGATTAAAGTGGCAATCAATCCGGAACACCCGAAACAGACAGTAATGATCGGTTCTGACCTTACAAAAAAAACTAAAAGTAAGCTGTGCAACCTACTTCAGCGAAGTTTGGATATATTCGCTTGGACCCCAACGGATATGACGGGCGTTCCAAGGCAGATAGCGGAACATAGGTTGAATGTACGAAAAGGTTGTCAGCCAGTCAGGTAAAAGAAAAGAGGCCAAGCCGCAGAAAGGAACGTAGCAATCAATGACGAGGTTAGTAAGCTTGTGACAGCTGGGATAATGAGAGAGGTTCATTATCACGATTGGCTCTCCAACCCGGTGATGGTAAAGAAGAGTGACAACAGTTGGAGAATGTGTGTTGATTTTAAAGACCTCAATAAGGCATGTACAAGGACGATTTCCATCGGCCGGAAATAGACTGGAAGGTCGAATCCTTGTGTGGATTCCCCTTCAAATGCTTCCTGGATGCATACAAGGGGTATCACCAAATACAAATGGCAGAGGAAGATGAGGAAAAGACCGCGTTCATTACAAATCAAGGCATTTTTTGCTACACAAAAATGCCTTTCGGTCTAAGGAACGCCGGTGCAACCTATCAGCGGCTAGTGGACAAAACATTCCACGGACAAATTGGTAGAAACCTCGAGGTATATGTGGATGATTTGGTCATAAAAAGCCGCACGGAGGATGAAGTTGTCCGCGACATAGAAGAAACATTTAAGACGCTTAGAAAAATCAACATGAAATTGAACCCAAAAAAGTGCACCTTTGGAGTTGAAGAAGGAATGTTTTTAGGATACCAGGTCAATACTAAAGGCATTAAGATATGCCCAGACAAGGTAGACGCCGTATTAAGCCTTCAGTCACCAAAATGCTTGAAAGACGTGCAGAGATTAAATGGAAAATTGGCAAGCTTAAACAGGTTCTTAGCAAAATCAGCGGAGAAATCATTACCATTTTTCAAAACTTTGAAAAAATGCACAAAGAAGAGTGACTTTCTATGGACGGAGGAAGCGGAAGCTGCATTTAGACAAATGAAGGAACACATAGCAAAGTTACCTATGCTCATTGCTCCAGAAGAACAAGAGGAGCTCATCGTCTACTTGGCAGCATCCAAGGAAGCGGTGAGCGCTGTACTAATGACGGAAAGAGAAGCCAGGCAGATGCCAATCTACTTTGTCAGCCGGGCGCTAAGGGGCCCGGAAGTAAACTACACCGCCATGGAAAAATTGGTGCTAGCATTAGTACATGCAAGCAAAAGGCTAAGAAAGTTATTCTAAGCTCACTTTTAGTAATAACAGATCAACCCATCAAAAACATACCATCAAACCCAGAAGTCGCTGGTAGGATGCAAAAGTGGAGCATACAATTAGGGGAATTTGGTATACATTATAGGCCAAGAGTATCTGTTAAAGGGCAAGTATTAGCCAATTTTATCATAGAAAGACCAGAGGAAGAAAGTCAGGACGATTCCGCAAAGGAAGAAGAACCGCTCTTGGCACAGTGGACCTTGTTCACGGACGGGTCATCTTGCGTTGACGGATGCGGAGCAGGAGTGATACTCACAGATCCAGAAGGAGTAGAGTTCACATATGCTTTAAGATTTCAGTTTGAAGCAACTAACAACGAAGCAGAATATGAAGCATTGATAGCAGGATTGCGGATAGCGGAAAAAATTGGCGTCCAAAACCTCGAAGTAAATGTAGACTCAAAACTAGTAGCAAACCAAGTAAATGGGACTTACATCGCAAAAGAGACAGACATGATCAAATACTTAGAGAAGGT
The DNA here is from genome assembly GCA_026074375.1 of Tanacetum coccineum. Classification (NCBI taxonomy): domain Eukaryota; kingdom Viridiplantae; phylum Streptophyta; class Magnoliopsida; order Asterales; family Asteraceae; genus Tanacetum; species Tanacetum coccineum. Next base: position 13,864 of record BQNB010154990.1, read on the forward strand.
AAAGGCACTGGCCAATACCTTCCGAGCGTTCTCAATAAAGCAAGTCCCAATAAGCAAGAACAAAAAAGCGGATGCACTAAGCAAAATGGCGTCCACCAGCTTTGCACATCTCAGCAAACAAGTGTTGGTAGAGGAATTAAAAGAAAAATATGTGAATGAAAGAGATGTGCTCTTCGTGGTAGAGGAAGAAGGGGATACCTGGATGACCCCGATTCATGAATACCTCACGGATGAAACTTTACCAGCCCAAAGAAAAAAGGCAAGGGCGATAAAGCGTAAATCACAACGTTTCGCCATCATCAACGGAATATTGTACAAAAAATCCTTTTTAGGCCCATGGCTTCGATGTGTAGGACCCTCACAAGCGAACTACATCTTGCGGGAAATACACGAAGGCTCATGTAGCATGCATGCGAGCACACGATCCGTCTTTGCCAAAGTTCTAAGGACCGGTTATTACTGACCGACAATGCACAAGGACGCAAGGGCGCTTATAAAAGCATGTCAGGAATGCCAAGCGCACAAACCCGTCCCAAGAAATCCGCAGGAAAAATTGAATCCGTTCACATCTCCGTGGCCATTTTACAAATGGGGTATCGACATAGCTGGACCTTTCCCAGAAGGATCCGGTAAAGTCAAATTTCTAATAGTGGCTATGGATTACTTTACCAAATGGATAGAAGCAAAAACCAGTAGCAACTATCACAGGAAACCAAGTAAAAAAGTTCGTATGGGAAAACATAGTATGCAGATTTGGTCTTCCAGGAGAAATTATATCCGACAATGGGAAACAATTTCGAGATAACCCCTTCAGAGATTGGTGGGAAAAATTGTGCATTCAACAACATTTTGCTTCCGTAAAACATCCTTAGATGAACGGACTGGTTGAAAGAGCAAACATGAGTTTGGGGGAAGGAATAAAAGCAAGACTGGGCAAAGACAGCAAGAATTGGTTTGAAGAAATTTCTTATGTACTTTGGGCACACCGTACCATGATCAAATCCAGTAATGGAGACACTCCGTTCTCATTAACTTACGGAATGGAAGCTGTCATCCCGGCGGAAATTGGAATGCCCACGTTCAGGACAGCAGAAGTAGACGTGGCCGAAAATGATGAAGCATTGGAAATCAACTTAGAACTACTAGAAGAAAAGCGAGAGCAAGCAGCGATAAGAGAAGCAAAAAAGCAAGAGGCAAATGGAAAAATACTACAACACCAAAGTTAGAAATACAAGCTTCAAGCCAGGATGTAACACCCCTAAAATCAGGTCACAGCGGAAAGGTAACAATGGGGTGCTACGTCAAAGTATAAAAATCAAGATATAGAAAACGACCTTAAATGGACGTTAAAAATAAGATTCATTCAATGTCATTACAAAAGATCAGAGTTTTCACGTTAGGTCCCATAGTTTTGATAAAAAGACATTAAGATTTTATAAGACAAAAGTTTCATTGAATTTAAGAAATCAGAATCCCTCTAATAGATATCCGTCACGGCTCCCATCCAAGCTTATGCTGATAAGTGCTTAATTACACATATCTTTTACCTCTAAAAACGAGCTTAAATGACCAAAAACAGACAAAAAC
>BQNB010154991.1:0-15450 GCA_026074375.1 Tanacetum coccineum
AAATTATAAGCTTAGTTGGACCGGCAGGTGACCCGTATGCTTCAACAAGTATGTTATTAATTAATTGGTAAAGACTTGAACAATGAACTACCAGTATATAAAACACCGTTAAACAGTAAGTGGGTAAAGTCCCGATAGGCTAGGTTTTAACAAGATCACCATTTCTTTATCCCTAGATAGATTATAATTAAACTAAAAGGATGCTTTATACGGATACGTTAATTGTGACACGATTCAACGTGTCTAGGTCTTAGGATGATATCCCGCCTAAGTCTTAAGAATGATTTGCCGCTTCGAGATAAGAAATCATTGCACTAAATAAATAAACCAGCGTTTAATCGGATTTAATATTACTAATATGGTTTTCTATAATTTGGCTTGTACCGCTCTTTTATCTTCTTATTGTTTTCTTGCATATTTATTGTGTTTAGAATTGATTTTTGTCACCATAAAACCTGTGCTAGTCTCTCAGGCTGAAAACCCCCCATTTACCATTAGAAAACGTATATAGCAGATGTTTACCAAGTAATTAGAATTAACTTAATTAGAATAATTAAAATACTGATAGAATATAAGGTTAACGACCTCGCTCTTAGTGTTTGACACTCTACTTACTACGAAACTCCACCCGATCGGGTACACTACCCGTTAAAGTGTTTTTTAGGATAAGTCGGCTAAATATAAATTTAAAACTTAGTAATCAATAAATTGACCCTACACGACAGCACATCAAGTTTTTGGCACCGCTGCCGAAAAGTGAAAAAGTTTAACCTTTAACTTTATTAGTATTTATAACCATTAGTGTCGTTTAAAGGAAATTTTGTAAAGTTTGGACTCCAATGCACATAAGTTATGTCAAGCATCTAATTCACCTAAGAAAAATCTATGAACTCACCAACTTTATGTTGACATAAAGTTGGTGAGTTCATAGATTTTTGTAAATGTAAATGTAAATCCCAAAAACTATATATACAAATTTATCGTGTTACACACGTAAACCATATTTTATATTTCTATCAGATTGTTACATTTTTATAAAAATCACAAAAAAATATTTATAAAAATTAATTAGTTTTATAATTTCTATTTATCCGAAAACTTTAAAAACTCATAACTTACTCATTTTAACTCCGTTTTGCTTGTTCTTTATATGTATGAAATCGTGACGAGATAAACTATTTAAATAAAATACTCATTGTTTTTATAAAAATATGTGCTGAACACAGTAACCCAAATCATTTAAAAAAAATAGTTTTATAACTTTAAATCTCGTAAAACTCATAACTCCTTCGTTTTAACTTCGTTTTTAGTGTTTTTTATATCCACGAAATTGTATTGAAATGTTCTATTATGATAAAGCATTTATATATTTTTCTCAGATCTGAAACAGTAACCATTTTTATAAAATAACTTTTATAAAAACACTTTTATATATTTAATTATCGTATTTTTGTAAATGTCATAATTTCTTCGTTATAGCTCGGTTTTTCGAGTTCTTTATATGCTTACAATCCTCATAATATGTACTATTTCAATAAAATACTTCCAAAATTTATAAAATTTCAAATCCAAACAGTAAATTCAAAATAGTCCGTATATATTTATAAACTATAAACTAGTTTTTATAATTTATTACTTGGTGAAATTTGTATAAGTCCTCTAAATTACTTTGTACCACAAGTCTTACATATTTTGGGTCCTCAAGATTATGTTCATCATTTTTGTCCAAGTAAAGTGTCCTCACGAAAATATATATATATTATATATTAAAATATTTATATATTATATATATATATATATATATATTTATATATATATATATATATATATATATATATATAAACTTAGCAATAAACTTAATAACAATTAAATTATCCATGAACATTATAAATTAATCCTCACTTATATAAAGTGTGTTCTTGCATTTTAAACATCATTTCACCATAAGAATAATTATGTTCGAACTTTATACATGCTTGTTTTAATTTATAAACCATAAAAACAAACCCTAGGTGGTGATTAACATAATAACAAGTATATAAAATATGTAAATGAATGATTAGAAGAGATTAGGGTTATGTTTTGACCTCAATGAAGATGCTACACAATTCAAACCCAAGTATTTGACCCTAAATACTTCTAAGAAAACCCTAATTCCACTTGAAAACCCTAATTATCTTCTTGATATAAACCTTGCTAAAATTATCACCCAAACTTCCGATACACCTTGAATCACCTTAGATATAATACCTAAGAACACTAGTACACTTGTATCTTTGAAAAATGAAAAACTATGGATTATATTGGGTGTGTTAATTGAGCCATGAGCTAAGGGTGTTCTTGAGGTTTTTTTGTATTTGGTTTACTTGCAAAAGTGTAGTGTGTGTGTTAACTCTTTACTAGGAGGTCCTATATATAATAGAGGTATTAAGATAAACAACTAGAAAACCATGTGTTAGGGGTGGTTTGGGGTACATGGTGTAAGACCTCTTCTCCTCCTTAGGAGGTGGGATTGGACAAGGATGGAGAGTACAAGGTTGATTAGCCAATTTTTAGAAACTTGGTTCAAGGTAGTACTTGGTAAGGTTATAACAAAAGTGAGATGACACTAGTGGGTTTTATGATTTAATTCTTGTGTGTATTTGTTGTAACCGGCCATAGGCTTGTAACTAGTGAGAAAATGATTTAATTTTGAGTATTGAGTATAATAGTGGGTATTTGTTTGAGTATAGATAGGTATAGGTACTTTCGGGTATGCCTAAATGTATTTTAGTGCAAAACGTAGACGTTTTATGTAACCAATAAAAATAAAACATAAAAAGTTATAAATTATCCTTGTAATAATTATATAACACTTGTCTGGCGTAAACTTTTACTTGTTTGTTGCCCGTTTACGTTGAATGTTGATTTTTAGTTTACGCGATTTAACTAAACAGTTTAATATTAAAAAGTACTGCGTATTATTTGATGTCATCAACATCTATCAGTTCACAGTTCTTAGGAGATAAATTAGTGTGTTGGTCATCAAAGAAACAGAAGAGCACTACTATTGTTAGGAATTATGCATTCCTGAGTTAGTACCGTTAGTTATATTATTTAGTACCGCTAGTTGTAATTTGTACTAACAGTACAAAATGTTAGTACTGATCAGATAGTTAGTATCGTTAGTATAAAATAGTTTGTACCGTTTATAAGATATGCATTAGATATCTTAGGAAAGGATATGCATGATCTTTGTACGCGTTTTGTAAAGCCCATTAGGGTTTCCTTGGTCTATAAAAGGAACCCTAGGCATAGTTAGTAGATATAGTTCTACACAGATCAATAGAGATCATTTTAGCAATCATAGTTTTGTAATCTGTAACCTAGGCAGATTCAAGTTATAATATAAAGTTCTTTTGTGATTCTTATTATTGTTCTTCTTAGCATTATTGATTAGTTTCCGCATAATCAATAGTGTTCAAATCAGTGTTTCATTATTGTTGCTTTAGAATTATCTAAAGGAACAAATCCTTTACAAGCTAAAGGTTAAGATCTATTCAGTAAACGATCCAACAAGTGGTATCAGAGCTTGTGTGGAAACTCTGAATAAGAACTCAATTGTAAGATGGCAGAACAAGACACTCCTCCACCCACTATCACAGCAATATTTGGAGCATGAGAATGCAACAATATACCTGTCACACAGACCATAACCTATGGGATGTTATTGTCAATGGAGATCTAGAAGAAGAGCATGCACCAACTGGAGAAACATATGTCCTAAGACTGCCAAACAACTGGCTGCTAAAAGGAATCAGGAAAGAGTTAAGAGCATCTTGCTTTTAGCAATACCTGATGAATACCTCCTCAAGTTTCACAATGTTGCAGATGCTAAATCACTCTGGGAAGCAATCAAATCAAGGTTTAGAGGTAATGAAGAATCCAAGAAGAAGAAGAAGAAAGACTAAATCTAGAAGCAGCTAGAGAATTGCAAAGACAACTTGATCAAAGACATGAGGTTCCAACTCAACCTACTCAATCTCAGGGAATTGACTGGAATGATCCAAGTGGAAAACAAGGTAGCTTATAAGGGGACAACAAAATGATTTGCGAGATGACCGTATGATAATTTAGAAGACAATCGCTCAAGATGGTAAAATAATTTATGTGATGGAGACAAAATAGTTACATAAGGTAAAAACAATATGTTAGTTTATCTTACGATAGTAAAATAATTTGTCAATGATAGTAAAATGATTTATCATGTGATAGTGAAATGTTTCATAAAGTCATAATATTTTAGTAAGTGGCTTGCATGAATAAGTAGTCGGTGTCATGAGCTTAGCCCAACGTAAATATTTTTCATGTGATATTGTATCTATTATAATAGTCACATCCCTTTTAAAATCTTGTGGTCCAACCTTATAATAATTCAAACCTATAAATTCACCAACTTTATGTTGACTGTTTTAAGCATGTTTTCTCATGTGCTTAGCTGGAATGTCCTTGAAGTGCTATTTGACGTTACATGCATTACTGGATGTCTTTCAAAAATATTTATCTTTAAACTTCAATACTCGTTGTCTTAAAAACATGTTATGATTCCATTGCCTTTTACTTAAGCTTCCGCTAAAACTATTTCATTTATGTTAAGAATGTCGTAAGACTTATTTTGATTTATCCAAATCAACGAGTTATGTTTTATCAAACGTCCATATAGTGGCCGTTCACTTGATCTTATGTGATGTATGCGATGATGTCGTGCCTCTAAACGCGTATTCCGTCCAGGCCCCGTTTGGGAGTGTGACAATAACAACTACTATACTAAAGTAAATCAATAGTAATTTCAAGTTAATTTCATAGTTCATGTTTATGATTTCTAAGAAAACATAATCATGTAGCTTACCTTTTTATATTGACATGTTCTCTTAATAGGGCTACATACGTTAAATTTGTAGGAGTACTAGTAAAGTAATAGTTTTCTTACTTTGCAGTCAAGAAACCATTAATCATATTGTTCTAAGTTGTTCCTTGCACACAATAAAGATTTCTCCCACTTGTTCAAGGTGCAACTTCTTTGCATAAATCGACACCACACTAGTTAGTTTGTTTGTATCGACAATATGACAGTGTCAAGCTCATAGCTAGTGTGTAACACCCCCAAAATGGGTCGCAGCAGAAATATGTCTGGGGGCGTTACTTCATGAATACATTGCACAAGATATAAGAGAACGACCTCTAAATGAGTCGTTTGAAAAAGAAATCTCGTTGATTTAATTAAAATTGAACTTGTTATAACATTTGTCCCAAAGTTGCATCAAAATGTAAGACTAGAATAATACAACGAGATTTAATAATTTGAATGTATGTAGAAATCCATGAATGAAATCTTGTAAAATTTGGACTCCAATGCATATCAAGAATGTCAAGAAGCTTATTCACCTGAGAAATGCATGATTAAAAGTGTCAACATAAAGTTGGCGAGTTCATAGGTTTATGTAAGTATAGATGTAGGATTGTAAGAATTTTAAAGTATGTATTGTGTAACACCCACACAATGGTTCGCAGCGGAAAGTATATTTGGGAGCGTTACTTCATGAGTACCTTTGCACAAGACGTGAGAGAATGACCTCTAAATGTGTCGTTTGAAAAGAAATCTTGTAAAGTTTGGACTCCAATGCACATCAGTTATGTCAAGCATCGTATTCACCTGAGAAAAACTTGCTAAAAAGTGTCAACATAAAGTTGGTGAGTTCATAGATTTTTCTAAATGTAATTGTAAATCACAAAAACTATATATACAAATTTATTATGTTACAAGTCTCGCCCATACAAGACTTGCAATGCATAAACTCAAATATATAGGTTTTTTTAATGCGTGTAAACACGAACAACAAAAATGCGTTTGTTAAAATATTGGAATCAAAGATTTGTATAAAAGTTGGACCGCACTTGATTAAAGAGTATGATAATTGTAATGAACATAATATCACAAAATGTTTCAAGTATGTATTGTAATGAGCACAATATCACGAAATGTTTCAAGTATGTATTGTAATGAGCACAATATCACAAAATGTTTCAAGTATATATTGTAAGGAGTGATTACGATTACTCTAAGTTCATGAAACTGAGACGTAGACTTAAAAGTATGCCACTTTATTCAAGGCACAGTAAGAGTTCCAGTGTATGAAGTTCGATGCTCCGACATGGTATAAGTTTGTTAGTCCAATCTTGAACTAGTGAGAGCTACTCACCCGAACGGGGATTATCAATCCCCAAATAGATCTATTTTATAACAATCACGTTTATCCTCTAGGTAATTAACAGTTCAATCCACTTAAGTTAGTCCGTAATCATTCGAGTAAAAGTAAAGTTGTTGCGTCCATAAGTAAAAACAAGTATTGTATCTTACCGTGAGATATGAAAATGAGTTTGAAATCAATCATGTAATGAGTTTGTAAACGTTCATGTATCCGAGTATATCAATGAGTTACGAAATCAAGTATGTAAACAAGTTTGTAGAAAAGTATGTAAAAGAGATTGTAAATGAGTTGTAACGAGCATGTATTCTCCCCCGAGATTTGTAAAGTAAATGTAAAACAAGTGAAAGAGGGGCTATAAACTCACCTCTTAGAGAAAGTGGTGATTATCGCGAAATCAACAAAGTAATCGTCGCAAACGATCCGGAATGCAACCTAATTAATTATAGGTGGTATAATGTATAAATACAATGTCGTAAGTTATAGAGTTACACCACCACCTAATAGTTTTTGTTTAATTTAAAAGTCGAAACAATATTTAAATTGTACTTGATAAAAAATTGTGTACGTATATGTATCCGTAAAATAAAATTCTATCTTTGTCCAACAATTGATTATTTGTTAATAATACATGATTTAATATTTTTATTGAGTATATAATAATATTATATAATTAGTTTAATTGTTTTATAAAATAATATTTATAAAGTTAAAAGCGTATATAAATGATACGACAATATTTCTTAAGGTTTTTATAGCCCAAACGGACTCGAAAACACTCGTAAACCACATTTTAAGTTTCTATTAGATTGTATATTTTTATAAAAATTACAGAAAATTATTTATAAAAATTAATTAGTTTTATAATTTTTATTTATCTGAAATCTTTAAAAACTCATAACTTACTCATTTTAACTCCGTTTCGCTTGTTCTATGTATGAAATCGTGACGAGATAAACTAATTAAATAAAATACTCACTATTTTTACAAAAATCTGTTTCGAACACAGTAACCCAAATCAGTTTATAAAAATAGTTTTATAACTTTAAATCTTGTAAAACTCCTAACTCCTTCGTTTAAGCTCCGTTTTTGTGTTCTTTATATCCACGAAATCGTATTGAGATGTTCTATTATGATAAAATATTTATATATTTTTCTCAGATCTAAAACAGTAACCATTTTTATAAAATAACTTTTATAAAAATACTTTTATATATTTAATTATCATAAACTTGTAAATGTCATAACTTCTTCGTTATAGCTCGGTTTTTTGAGTTTTTTATATGCTTACAATCCTCATAATATGTACTATTTTAATAAAATGCTTCCAAAATTTATAAAATTTCAATTTCAAATAGTAAGCTCAAAACAGTCCGCATTTATATATAAATTATAAACTAGTTTTTATAATTTATTACTTGGTCAAATTTGTACAAGTCCTCTAAATTACTTTATACCACAAGTCTTAAATTTTGAGTCCTCAAGGGGGAAAAAAATTTTATTTGTTTACGAAAATACATTTTTTTTTTTTTTTTTTTTCATTTTGCTGTCCAAGTAATGTGTCCTCATGAAAATATATATATATATATAAGCTTTGTAATTTAACTTTCAACAATTTAATTTATAAATCAAATCTATAAATTAATCAACACTTATAATAAGTATGTTCTTGCATTTTAAACATTATTTCACCATAGATATGTATAAATTCGAATTTTATACATGCTTGTTTTAATTTATAAACCATAAAAACAAACCCTAGGCGGTGATTATCATAATAACAAGTATATAAAATATGTAAATGAATAATTAGAAGAGATTAGGTTATGTTTTGACCTCAATGAAGATGTAAGAATATGCTACACAATTCAAACCCAAGTATTTGACCCTAAATACTTCCAAAAAAACCCTAATTCCACTTGAAAACCCTAATTATCTTTTTGATATAAACCTTGCTAAAATCATCACCCAAGCTTCCAATACACCTTGAATCACCTTAGATATAATACCTAAAAACACTAGTATACTTGTATCTTTGTAAAATCAAAAACTATGGATTATATTGGGTGTGTTCTTGAGGGTTTTTTTGTGTTTGATTTACTTGCAAAAGTGTAGTGTGTGTGTGTGTGTTAACTCTTTACTAGGAGGTCCTATATATAATGGAGGTATTAAGCAAAACAACTAGCAAACCATGTGTTAGGGGTGGTTTAGGGTACATGGTGTAAGACCTCTTCTCCTCCCTAGGAGGAGGGATTGGACAAGGATGGAGGAGTACAAGGTTGATTAGCCAATTTCTAGAAACTTGGTTCAAGGTAGTATTTGGTAAGGTTATAACAAAAGTGACATGATTTATGATTTAATTCTTGTGTGTATTTGTTGTAACCGGCCATAGGCTTGTAACAAGTGAGAAAATGATTTAATTTTGAGTATAATAGTGAGTATTTATTTGAGTATAGATAGGTATAGGTACTTCCTGGTATGCATAAATATATTTTATTGCGAAACGTAGACGTTTTACGTAACCAATAAAAATAAAACATAAAAAGTTATAAATTATCCTTGATATAATTATATTTAACACTTGCTGACATTAATCTTTTACTAGTTGATGTCCGTTTACTTGTTCTTTTCCCCCCCCCCCCCCCCCCCACCCCCCCCCCCCCCCCCCCCCCCCCCCCCCCCCAGAATGTTACCAAAGTTTTTGTTTACGCGATTTAACTAAACGGTTAAAATTAAAAGTAACCGCGTAAAAGTTTAAAATAAATAGTTGAGTGTTTATTGACGTAAAAGGTGTGAAAATGTGAATTGTTACAGTCTCCCCGTGTTGAAAGAATTTTGTCTCAAAATTCAGGTTGGGTTGCCTTCCGGAGTGGTGTTGATGAAGAGGTGCGGGTTCTTATCCTAATCCTCCAAATATGCGTTAACCAACTTTGTTATCTTAATGTTCTTAACTCCTTGTTTATACCCTGAAGACTTTTAGGGTTTGGTGTGGGATGATGTCGACTTCCTATAGTAAGGTGACGTAAATGTCTACCTAGTTGCTATGGTTACTAATTCGATTTCCCGAAGTAAACGCGTTTTATGGGTACACACACAAAACTTTGCTTTTTAATGATGTAAGCAGAAAATGGGTACGCACACAAAACTTTACTTCTAAAATTGTTAGATTCGAGTATATGCTCAATCAATAAACAATATGAACCAATCAATATAACTATCTACTTATAATAACAATACAAACAATAAATGAAAAACACAAGCAATATAAAGAGATAAGGTAAAGAACGATCAAACCAAGACACCAAGATTTATAGTGGTTCGGCTACGAAGCTTTTCTTTGCCTTACTCTTCCGACACTAAGCTAAATGTCGAGTCCTAATCTTAGCTAGAACCAATCTACCACTTCACAAACACTACCCAATCACAAGATCTAAGCTATCAGATTTACACACTATCCAATTTACACAGTCACACAAGATAATCAATATAGAGATTTGGATCTTAGGAGAAGAGAAGAGAAATCACTAATCTATAACACTTCGTTTCTTGGTGAATACGAGTGTTCTTCTCTTACACTTGATAGAAGAAGGAAGAAGGTAGAAGATGAGATTTGATCATTTGAAACAAGATTAAACTATGTTAGTGATCAAGAGATTTAGTGAGAGATAGAAGGTTTTTAGAGAGAGAAATATAACTAAAAAATTCATGCAAAGAGGTATGTTTTTCTGCAGGAAGGAGTGCAATATTTATAGACAAGAAAATCCAACGGTCCCTGGTGGCGGTCCTGACGGTCCCAGATATATCTAGGGACCGCCTAGCCACTAAAGGAACTGCCACTAGACTGGCGCTCCCTTTTATTGTTTTTTAGTAGGGAAGGTTGATCCTGGTATGTTGTTTTCTGTTTTGGGATGAAAAACTAAATACAAATTTATGTTTTTTAAATAAAACTTTATTTTTATTAATAAAACTATTTTGTGTATTTTGTAAAAAATAGCTTTGTAGAAATGTGATGGTTAAGAAGATTTTTTTTTATCACTAATCATGTTTAATGATTTGTTTATCCATACCTTAAGTGATTTATGTCGAAATGGAAGTTTAAGATTAATGACATGTAAAAGTTTATTTTTATCGTGAATGTTTTTACATTTTGTCATCTTCAAAACGTAGAGGAGTCGAAAAATATAAATAATGTTTTTAGGCATTATTTGTATTAACAATAACGACAAAAACCTTTAGCAAAGTTAAAACACAACTTTGAAGACTTAATATCACGACCAACAGTAGGACGTCGAGTAGCGTCACCTTATTCCGCCAATAGAATCATAGGAGAAGGGGAAGAAGAATCAGTGTGTAAGGCTTGAGATTTGGACTTCAATCTCTTCTCTTCCATAGTGATCATTGAACGAACGGTGTTGAGATCTGGAAAGGGCTCTCGATGTGCAATAATACCGGCAACGTGATCATACTTGTCACTCAACCTTTCAAAAGAAAAAGTGACAATGTCATCATTGCTTATGGGAGACCCAAGGCTAGTTAATATAATGGAGATGGATTTGATCTTACGAAAGTAAGCATCGATGCTTAGATCACCAACTTGCAACATCCATAATTCCCCTTTCAAGGCAACCGTTCGAGTCCGTTTGTTGTCATGAAAAATTGTCTCAACATGGTCCCATGCCTCTTGAGCGGTTTGAGTAGGGATGAGCACGGTGTCATTTTGGTACCATACCGGCACCGTTTATGAAGTACTGTATTTTTTCCCGAGCAAACTATATTGTCCCAATCCCGGAACCGAGGGGTATATCCCTACCGGTACCGGTTCCGGTACCGGGTAAACCGGTACCAAACCGAAATTAGTACCGTTTATAAAAGACATTCTCAAATTTATTTATGCACAAAATACTTAAAGTGAGTACTTTCGAAGAGTTTACTTATTCTGTCTAGATAGTTTAAGCTTTCAAAAATGTATATCGATATTATATGGTTGCTTGGTGTGGCTGTGTTGTTTTTTAGTTTATGCGCAGATACTTAGATACTTAAAGTGAGTACTATATGTTCTTTCTTGAAGGTGCATGGATAACTAGAGTTTATCATTTAGTATGGGAAATTAGAACTCTGTATATTATATGGGTTTTTCTAACATGTGCCCCAGGGGCACATGTTAAGGTGGGGACATCAGGCTGTGTGTCACAGTCTGATTGGCCAGCAGTTATTTGTGAGGCCTGATAATGATTAATAACAATAACTGCTGGCCAATCAGGCTGTGACACACAGCCTGTGTCCCCACCTTAACATGTGCCCCTGGGGCACATGTTAGAAAAACCCATATTATATAGGTGTATGACAATGATTCGCCAAGAAAGTATTAATGTGGTATGAAGTATCAAGAAAGATCATTACTTTGCATGCATTTGCAAATGCTTTGTCTGTTTTCACTCTCTAGATATATAGGGAGAAAGTATTAATATCATTATAACCAGAACAATGCAATTGAAACTGAAAATCTCATGTTAAATTTAAACACCCAAAGTCCAAATGAAATTTACTAAGCTGTGTCAAAACTGTGTCAGGCATCTTTATATTTCGGACTTCCGGTACCAAACTCGGGAAATCCCGTCTTGGTACCGTACCGTTTTTAGTGGTACCGAATTTTTTTTAACGATTTTTAGAGTACCGGTACCGTACCGTTTATAGTAAACCGGTACCGATACGGATCGGTACCGTACCGTTTTTTCGGTACCCATGCTCATCCCTAGGTTTGAGGATCTGCCACGACGAGACGTTCTTGGAGTGGGTCAGATAAAGTCAAGAAGATCCTTGACTTGACTATTGAGTCCATTTTCCACCATTCCTTCGTTGGAGGTGTTGGGGCACTAGCTGTTGCATCGTCGGTGTCATCTATAATGTGTTTGATGACCTCAAAACCATTACAAAGATTTTTGAAAAAGTATACCCAAGACGAGTAATTAAGCTTATTGACATTCAATTTAACTTGAACAAGGCTGGTTATCTTGTGAACGATGAGTAATTTATCGGGAACTTTTAAAAAATAAACAAATAACCCCTTAAACTTTATACTCCTACACTTTATATTTTAAAATACTACAAACGCAAACAATTTTTTACTTTTATACAAAGATTACATCATTTCGGAGTTTTCTATCAAATTGAATCTTATGAATTAAAAAATTGGACGAATCAGAACGCTTGATTTTGCCACGTAGGCAAATCTTGCGATCTGGTTGGTCCATAAAAAGTCAAAATTGAATCAATTTGATCAAAATTGAATTTGTGGTGAAGAAATATGATGGAGAAAAAAACACATAAAAATATGTGTGTCAAATTTGTGAAGAAAAAAAGTTGAAAAAGAGGAGATAATTTATAAAATTTTAGTAGTTTTTAATTTTAAATAAATTATATGGAGTTGAGTGTAAATTTATAAATTTACAAGTTTTATTATAACTTTAAAAAATAAACAAATAACCCCTTAAACTTTATACCCCTACACTTTATATTTTAAAATACTACAAACGCAAACAATTTTTTACTTTTAAACAAAGATTACATCATTTCAGAGTATTCTATCAAATTGAATCTTATGAATTAAAAAATTGGACCAATCAGAACGCTTGATTTTGCCACGTAGGCAAAATCGTGCGATCTGATTGGTCCATAAAAAGTCAAAATTGAATCAATTTGATCAAAATTGAATATTTGTGGTGGAGAAATATGATGGAGAAAAAAAAAAACACATAAAAATATATGTGTCAAATTTGTGAAGAAAAAAACTGAAAAAAAGAGGAAGTAATTAATAAAAATTTAGTGGTTTAATTTTAAATAAATTATATGGAGTTGAGTGTAAATTTATAAATTTACAAGTTTTATTATAACTTTAAAAAATAAACAAATAACCCCTTAAACTTTATACCCCTACACTTTATATTTTAAAATACTACAAACGTAAACAATTTTTTACTTTCAAACAAAGATTTAACAGTATCTAATCACATCCCAAATTTACCCGAAGACTTTTTGGTGGATTTTTCATTGTCGGCCTGAAATCATGTTGTACAACCAAATAGAAAAACAGTGAAACACATAAAATATCATAAATAAAGAAAAAGGGTTTTCTAGCTATTCATTGATGGGTTCGGAAGAATTGCAATTTACTTTTCTTTTGGTGTAATACGTACTAAAATTCTAACATTTATATTTCTCAAAACGTTTTTATTCCATTGACATGTGTGTATGCATATAAATCATATACAACAATCTAGGCCACTTTTATATCTTAAAAAAGTGTTGGAAAAATGGGTAAAACTCTTTTTACATTTGTATATATATTGAAGATTTACAATAGGTAACTCTTTGTTTGACCAAAGCATATTGTATGCACGAAACATAATATTTATTTGAGTTTTTTAGTTTTCTATATTATATAATTATTGACAATTTTGATAACTCTACTTGATGCTTTTAAATTCGATTGCGAAGCTAAATTTTTACATGTTTGAACACAAATTATGATCATAAATCTTAAGTATAGCTGACACAATAATGCAACTATAATCATAAAACATATATACAATATTAACTGCATATCCAACAGTAAGAATACCAGCCTTACAAAGTGGAGGTCAATGACTCAAATATAACGAGAAAATTAATCCCCTTGTGGCCTTGAAGGTTCATTTGAGCCGACTTCGGGCTAACTAAAAGAGCCGTTTTCCTGAGATTAGTCGGCTCACAATGTCGCGTTAGAAAACAGGTCAATCAAAAGAAAAAGAATTACTAATTATCTTCGAGTTCATATAATATATAAAAGATATGAATTTATTCTCTTCATATAATTTCGATAATACTCTATAACATAATTTATAAAACTATAAAAATTAAAATCATGCATATATTTAAAAAAACATAATGTCTAAGCCTCGTGCGTGCACGGGCATTAAAACTAGTATGTCATTATGATTTTTTAATGGATATATATGACATTAGTATGTTCAAATTAGGTATATTTGAAATTAACCCTATTTAAATTATCATTTCACCTTTGCCAAACCGAAAACGAAAATTTAAAAACCAAACCAAACAACCGTACCCAACCGTTCCTAACTTTCTATCCCTTTTAGTTTTAGACCTCTTTGACCCAAACTACTTCTCTCTCATGTCTCCATACACAACTTCTCATACAATACAATATGTAAAATAAAAGAGAAAAATTCCAAAATAACCGGTTCACTTTATAGCTGAAAAATCAAAATTACAAACTGGAACATTGCCATTTAGTCACGGATTTCATTAATATTTTGACACGTGTCTTATTTTTCTCAATAAAATACGTAGTACAAGTGATTTATGAGTTATGTAAGTTACCTTTAAATGAACTCGATTTTATCTTTTTTTGAGACCAAATTATGTTTCTTAAAATAAAAGAATTCAAAAAATTTCGTTTTTGTATTCTTTACTTTTTAAGACAAAATTTGATCACAAAAGAAAGACATCCCACCAACCGTTAATACTTTTCGAACCGAAAATCGAACGTAAGTTAAAATAGAAATGAAATCGCACGGTTAATTAGCTATACCAGTCTATTTTAAAAATATTTTTTCTTTTAGGCTAGAATCCGAATCATATGGGTATGTTTGGCAAAGAGCTCATTTGGGCTTAGTGGGGCTTGGACTTTTAAAATAAATTGTTGTATAAAATAAGTCTCGTCTGTCACGCGGGCTTGTGAAAGAGCTTATAACTCATAATTCTCTATAAGCCACAATCTTATAAAAGGGGTTAAACACTTTAGATCGGGGTTTTTAAACCGTAAATTACTTATTTACCAACAAAAATATATCTAATATATACCAAAAACTCATTTAATTAATTTTTTTTAATAATTTTACAATAATAAGCTTCGGCTTCAACTCATTTACTAAACAAGTTTAAAAGAATACAAATTTCAATTTCAACTTATAACATAAGCCCTGACTAGAGCTTCAACCCCGACCCAAATTCTAACCCATTTCACTAAACATACTCATAGTTTCGCTTTTTGTTACTTGTATAAATAAACATAACATATAATAATATGATTGTAAAAATAACATACTCCCTCCGTCCCTAAATAAGTGTCCACTATTGACTTTTGATGTCATTCTTACGCAACTTTGACCTTAATTATTTCTTCTTGTGTTATATAATACTTGAT
>BQNB010154992.1:0-11027 GCA_026074375.1 Tanacetum coccineum
TCGAATGAAATGGTGTCGAATGTCGATGTGCTTAGACCGTGAGTGTTGGACATTGTTGCAGCTTAGAGCAATGGCACTTTTGTTATCACAGTACAGAGGAATTTTATTGAATATAAAGCCGTAGTCTTTTAGCTGAGATCTCATCCAAAGGATTTGAGCACAGCATCCAGACATTGCAATGTATTCCGCCTCTGTTGTTGAGATGGTCGTGCTTCTTTGCTTCAATGATTCTTCAAAATCAATACCCTCCTCTTGACGATATCCCTTTGCTACTAACCGAGCTTTGTTTTTCAAAACATCACTGTACTCATCAAGCTTGACTTTGTAAATCCACTTAAGACCAATAACCATTACATAGTCTGAGTGTGGTACTAGTTCCCATACTTTAAGTCAATCAAATTCGTAAATTTCGTCTTGCATAGCTTCAAACCAGCTATCTTCATTCACGGCCATTTTGAAGTTCTTTGGTTCGACTTTTGACAGTACGGTATGGTAATAGCACCACAAAGCATCGGAAGCTAACTGTTTTCTGGTGGATACCGGACGAGAAGGATTACCAACGATATTATCAAGAGGGTGATCTTTGGTCCATTTTCTGAGATGATCCGGTGGTTGATTCACTTGGTTGGGTTCAGCTAAACTAACATCCCCTGATGTTGACTGTGCAGAACTAGGTTCTCCTGCAACAGGGTTAACTGAGGGATGAAGGTCAGCTTGAGTAATTGAGGTGTCTTCGATAGTTGGTCCAGCTGCAACACCTTGAGGAAAGACTGGAGGATGCACTTGTGAGGATGACAGTGAATGACTTGTAGAAGGTGCATCTTGAGCAATCGTTGTAGAAACAGATGTATTTGTAGAAACAATTGGAGCGTTAACAACAGTAGCCGTAGGTACTGGTTCACCATATGTAGATTGATCAAAGTATTCATTGAACATCGGTTGGAATAAAATATCCAGATCTTTATCTGTTGGTGGAATGTATATAGTTGCAGGGACAGGCGATGGGGCGAGCCCTAAAATAAGTTATCCAAGGGTCATCATGATAGGCTCGGGTCCTGAACTGATGCGTATAGGAGCCATTCATTTTAGGCTCGGGTCCTAAACTGATGCGTACAGGAGCCATTCATTTTAGGCCCAGGTCCTGAACTGATGCGTACAAGAGCCATTCATTTTAGGCTCAGGTCCTGAACTGATGCGTACAGGAGCTATTCATTCCTCTAAATCGAGTTTTGAACAGCCTGAGTCCAGATACCAAAGGATGATCTGTACTACTTGTATTTGAAAACAGTCAAATTTGGAGGGTTTAGAATTTCGGATCCCCAATTTGTGTTGGGGTCCTGTCGGTTAGCTGACATAGTAGTACATGTCACAGGAATCCTAGTTAAAGGGTACAGTTCTCCTAAGGCAAATTTCTTTCCTGTGGGTCTCCATTGATAACCACAATTAAGTTTTCCTAAGGAGAATTTCTTTCCTGTGGGTCTCCATTGATAACCAACATTAGCAAATAGTTTGCTCGTTGCTTTCCAAACCTGCTTGGTCTTGTTTAAACTGTTATTAGACAGTTTGCCTTTTGGTTTCCAAATCTGCTTCCCTTTATTCAAGACAATTTTAACAGTGGGGGTAGCATTCGCAGAGCTCATAATATTAACAACACGCATTTCATGATTTGCAGAATTCAAACATTTGTTACACGTTTTGCACACAGATTCAGAATTCGAATTAATTACAACATGCTTAGAGCTAATGCATAGATTCACTCGTTTCACTTTTGTCCAACAGATTATTTGGTTCTAGGATGGTCTTCTACTTTCTTGTTATGCCACTCTTAGCGGCAGGATCCTTATTGTGCTTTTATTTGCTTCTAGCTTTGTTCCGCTTGCACGAGTGGAACTGCTTACTCCTGTAGAAGGAATCACATGAATATTAGGACGGTTGAGTTTTCTGTGCACTCACATCGTTTCTGTGTGTATTAGTGATGTATTGCCATGTATCAGTTAAGTATCTTGCTTTTTCCTAGTTCAAAGGGATAGAAGGAGCCTTGCTATTCTCTTTCGGTGAATTCTTTTGGGCAAGTGCCGATAAATATTCTACTAATTCTGGAAGCTTAGTGTATTGACAGGCATAGTTAAGTACATTATCCAGTGGTTTAACTATTCTAGCTTCCTCTACAATCTCCCTAACTGTCTCTACACTCTCCTTAAGATGGTTGATATAGGTTAAATGAGCATTCCTATTGTTCTTAAGGTGAGGAGGGATTGGGGTTCTACATCTCAGAATATCAATACCAGGAGCAAGAACTTTTGTTTTGACAGAACTTCTAGCGGCAACTTTCAAATTGCCTTCTAATTAAGCCTTTAGATCATCAATCTGTGTTAACAAGGAAGATGTCTTTTCATTAGTGGAAGCACACGTGATCTGAATAGACTCAAACAATTCCTTGTAATGCTGCTTAATCTCTTCTAGTTCTACTCTAACGCATTCATTTTGTTCAATAAGAGTAGTGACATCGTTAGCATTATAAGGCTCACAGTTTTTGTCATTCACATTCGAGACTAGAACTTTCAAGTCTCTAATCACGTTGTCTTTTTCTTGAATATGATTTTCTAGATTGTTAATCTTGAAAAAAAGTTAATTCAGGAACTCCTGTGAAGTTTGTGTATTTGTTATTGTCAAAAAACTTTTCTTGTAGGTGTTGATACTTCAATTGCAAATTTAGGTATTCCCTTTCAAGTTTTGAAACATGTTTTATTCATTTTGAAACTTTAGACATCTCAGTTTCAAGATCTAGACAAGTGATTTTTTCTCACATTTACAACAGTTGATTCGACAAACAATTATCAATCAGATTCTCATTTGCAATGAGAAGGTTTTTCCTTTCAATTTCAGCACATTGCTTGTCCACAGTATTCTGGTCCACTTCGTCATTCATTTGATCAAAAATTTCTTCCATTACTTTAACTTCTTTAAAGAGGGCCGTTTGAACTCCTGCAAAGTGTTCTTTAAGAGTTTTGAAAAATGGAATAACTTCAGTGTGGTAAATCTTTTTGTTTGCTCAAAACCTCTTTCCCCCTTATGTAACACCTGTTGGGTGATTCTCTTTTTGAGTTTTGTCAAAATTCTGTAAAAGTTGTGTGAGTACTTAAAAGATTATTCTTTCACTTAACTTTAGTTGGAAGAACTCTGGGGACTAGCTTGACCAGGAGTTTTGGGTGGATACCCTGTCAATTGCTGAAGTGGTTTTGGACTGAGGTCTCGCTTTTTTCCTGTTCATTATTATCTATGGACAAAAATATCTGTTCTGGGGTCAGATTTCTTTGTGGAGCAAATGTTGCAAGACAGGTTCTCCTCGACGTATCTGGGGGGGAGGCAAGCTAAACTGTATTTTCCACACTTTGAGGGCGTTTCATTTTCTCAAGCATTCTTTTCTTAGTTATCTCAGATATCTCACGAGTATCCTCTGAGTCATGTAACAAACAGGGCGTGCATGATTGGACATGACTAATACATGACCATTATAGAGGGCAGGTTGAACTTGCTTTGCACGGGTGAGACATAAGGGATTTTTGTAGCTATCGCTTCTTGTTCTTTTAATCTAAACGATTTGGTTTACATATCATGTCGAACGTCTTGAACAGACTGGATCTTGTTTGTATAATCTTATCTTCACATTTTTCTTTTTAGATTTTAATGTCTAAAAAACTCTTCAAGGGAATTTGTCTTCTTTTTGTTTAAAATCCTTTTTCAAAATGATCGCTTCTTCCCTCACTATCTTATGATGGTTAAGGGTAGAACGAAGTTGCAATTGTGCAGAATGAAGTTCGATTTGAAAAAAGTTTCTTTTCGTATTTCGGTCAGAGGATCAATTAATTCCTCATTTGTTCATCAATACTTTCGTTCTCTAATCAGTTAATTCAAAACTTTGCTCGTTGTTCTTACACCCAACCTGTTTCTTATATCTCGCAAGTTCAGAAGTCAATGTGTCATTAACTACTTTAACCTGCTTATTTGCTGACCTACTTTGTACACCCTGTTCATGCATTTCATCGAAGAATTGACATCAATGCATCATTTCGTACAGAGTACATTACTTATGTAATATGTTCTTCGTTGTCTTCCACATACTGATCATACGGAATAATATTACTATCACTCGTATAGTCAGCATCGGAGTTAACAACGTACTTGTGTTGTACATCGCTTTGGCATCTAGTGTACTTCCTGATTATCATCCAATATGATCTACAAAGGTATCATGATCTTGTACCTCAAACGGAGTATTCGAGTCATATGATGGCCCGGCTTCATCGTAGATTGGATCTTCAGATGAAAGATTTACCATGAACATGGTCTGTGTGGTGGGAGCCTCATCAACATCAGAGTCGAATGCATCACATTGATCAGCTTCAAGACTGTCACATTGGAGTGCCAAATCATCCACATCTTTATCAAAATTGGTGATCTGTTCTGCCGCTAGAAAACAACAATGTCTTCATCCAGTCAACACAATTCTTCATGAGTCATTCATAAGCAGCATCTTGTCTTTGAAGTAGTCTGAATCCTGAGGACGCTTTGGTTGTGGACATTCTCGTGCTATGTGCCTGATTCCTTTGCAGTTGTAGCACATAATGGGTTTAGCTTGACCAGGATTCACATTGCCATCTCTGTTCTGACCTCCAGCATTCCTAGCTTCAACATTTCCTCTTGCATTGTTCCTCTGAAATGGCCTTCCCTGATTATTCGCATTGTATCTTCCACGAACATCCTGAACAACAACTCTGTCATCTTGAACCGTAGCAGTTGTACATTGCGTTTGATGGAAGCTTCTGAGTTGATTGTTCCATTTGAGGAAGATGTGTTTGAATGACTGATTGAGGAGGGCAAGTGTGTTGAGTTAGCTTTCAATCAAAGTTATCAAGTTGACGTGCTTCCTGTGTCATTTGACAGTTATCAACAATTGATGGTTGATTGAGGATGTGTGGAGACTCAGTTAGATTGTGTTGGATACTTATGATTTGATGCATTAGGGACTTAGTGCCAAATGGGTATCAGTAGGTTGAATGACCTTTCTATCATATTCTGTTCTCATTTTGTATGTACTTCATGTTGCTTCAATAGGCATACAACTGATCAAAGGTTAGACTCTTTCAAAACCTCTGTTTAGTTTGACTTCAATAAGGAATCTACGCCATTCAGGTAACATGTGGTTTCACAAACTTAGAGTTAAAGCTGCATTTGACATTGGTCATCTTGTGTTTCTCTTGTCGTTAATGAGCTTCGAAAACCCATAACATAGTAAACATGAATGGCCTCTCCTTTGATTTGATCAGAAGGTTCAAAATTCATCGTATATTATGATTCCCTGTCATCTTTGTTAACATCAGAACTTCCAGAATTCATCTTCACATTGGTCCCAAATGTCTTTTGGAGTCAGTGTAAATGGTTGATGAGTGTGTAGATGTATTTGGCATACCTGAAGTAAGATATTCTTTGCACGAATGTCAGCTTTATACCTTTCTTTTCTTCGCAGAAAGGTCTGTAAAAGACTCTTAGAACGTTCTGGACTTGTTGAAAGTGCACCATCAGTTTCTTCAGCATCTTTCAGCAGGAGTTTGTATGAACGTTCCCATTTGAAATGGACCTTCAGTAATCGATTTCATAATAATTTCTCTTCCATTTTTCTTTTCCCAGACAATACTGTCGAATGCGTGTTGCCAAGATTCAAAGCCTGTTCGTCAAGCATTGGTGGCGTGTATCGAACCGGATACAAAATATCTTCTGACATATTAGACATCTTGATGTATTGGTTATAAATGCAATTAACGTTCACGGGATTTTACAAGTCTAAGATTTAAACCGATAAGAAGTCTACCGGGATTTTACAAAATCAATAGAAAAAATGTAAATGAATAATTGCTTGTGGTATTTGGTTTGTTGATTTGTTTAAAATTTGGCGCAGTTGGATTATGAAAAAATAAATCTTCCCTATTACCAAAATCTAAATTTGGTGTAAATAAGCTAAAAAGGCTAAAGAAAAAATAATATATTTTACTTAATTTTTCCCGCCAAAAAGTGTCGCTAAAAAGGTGTCGATCGAATAAATTTTTACCCTATTACCAAAATTTGAATTTGATGTAAAAATAAGTTAAAAAGACTATAGAAATCAACCAAACCGCCAAAAAGTGTCGCTAAAAGGGGTGTCGTCTGGATACTCTCTTTTTTAATCAAACCGCTGCGTATATGTTTCTATCAAACCGCCGCTTTGAAATCAACCAAACCGCCTCCTATTGATTGAGCAAACCGCTGCCTAACAGGCCAACTCGCCGCCAATATCTTACTAGGCAAACCGCCGTGGTTTTGAAGTAACTCGCTGCCTAGTTTTGTTAACTCGCTGGATCAATAAAATAATCAAACCGCTGTCTATCTGTTTTGTTCAACCCGCCGTGAAAGCAAACCGCCATGATAAGCAACTCGCCACCGAGGGTCCAAACCGCTAGGGGTTCTTTTAATATTTTTCTATTAAAATATTCAAACCGCCTTGGTACCTGTCAAACCGCCTCCAATAAGGCAACTCGCCGTTTGATTTGGTCAACTCTTTTAGTATACTTGAAGTAAGATATTAGTTAGCACGAATGTAGATTTTATACCTTTCCTTTTCTTCAGCAGAAAGGTCTGTAAAGACTCTAGCACGTTCTGGACCTAGTTGAAGTGCACCCTCAGTTTCTTCAAATAGCATCTTTCAGCAGACGTTTGTTATGGATACGTTCCCATTTGAAATGGACCTTCAGTAATCGATTTCATAATGTTCTCTCCATTATCTTTTCCCAGACAATACAGACGAATGCGTTGTTGCCATGATTCAAAGTCTGTTCTATCAAGCATTGGTGGGCGGGTATCGGAATCGGCATACTGGATATCTTCTGACATATTAGACATCTTGATGTATTGGTTATAAATGCAATAACCGTCACGGATTTTACAGTCTAAGATATAAACGATAAGAAAGTTTTAGGGATTTTACAAATTCAATAGAAAAGCCGTAAATGAATAATGGTTGTGGTTATTTGGTTTGTTGATTTGTTTGAAGTTGGCGCGTTGGTTATGAATTTTTTTTTTACCCTAGTTACCAAAATCTAAATTTGGTGTAAAAATAAGTAAAAGCTAAAGAAAAAATATATTTTCTTAATTTTTCTCGCCAATATAAGTGTCGCTAAAAGGTGTCGTGCCGAAATAATTTTTACCCTATTACCAAAATTTGAATTTGATGTAAAAATAAGTTAAAAAGGCTATAGAAAAAAGATTACAAATTACTTAATTTTTTCGCCAAAAAGTGTCGCTAAAAGGGGTGTCGTCTGGATACTTTTTTTTAATCAAACCGCTGCGTATGGGATATTAAGCAAACCGCCGCCTTCTGGATACTCTTTTTTTTTTAATCAAACCGCTGCCACCTTGAACAACTCGCCGCCAATATAATACTCAAACCGCTGTCTAGGTTTTTGAGCAACCCGCCGTAGAGTTTTCAAACCGCCATAGCTTCTGTTCGTATTTTTCTAATAAAATATTCAAACCGCCTTCAACCTGTATAACTCGCTGCCAATAAACTAAGCAACTCGCCGTGAGCAACTCGCTGCCTATAATCTTATCAACTCGCCGTGTGTTTTAGCAACTCGCCGTACCTTTTACCAACTCGCCGGTTATTATTTTCAAGCCAACTCGCCACTATCCTGTGTAAACCGCCGCGAACAAGCAACTCGCCACCAAATTTAAACAAACCGCCGCGAATATAATTATTAAAATTAAGCAACTCGCCTTTGACTTTTGGCAACTCGCCTTTGACTTTTTCCTAAATTTCCGGATCTTGTCCCTACCTTTTGTCAAACCGCCGGCTAGAAAATGATATTTTAACCAACTCTCCACGAAGAACACTTGGACGAATTAAGCAAAATCAAGCCATATTATCTTTTTAACCACGAATCAAAGCTCTAACATGCAATACTAAGATGGTGTATGAAGATTAACCTTCCAATAACATGTATTTCTTCGTGGATCATAAAAAACGAAGCAACCCTCCACGAAGAACACCAAACTTAAGAACCTTATAAATCGAACTACGAGCTTGTGTAACACTTTAAGTGGTAACAATCTAACCTGTTTTGTAGATAGAACAAGTAAAGAACAAGTTTAACAAACAAACAAACTCAAAAATATATATGAGTCGTGGGCTTTTTCTTCAAAAATAAGCCACGAATTTGAGCTTGTATTAACCACACGAATCAATCACGAATCCAACCAGCTCTGATACCAATTGTGGTATATCATATATCATAACACGGGGTCGATTCTTGGACTTGGCTAGTTTCTAGAGAGAGAAACACATGAGAGGTTTTCTAGAGAGAGAAACAAGTGTGTTTAAAATGAAAAATGAATAATGACTAGCTCACCTCTTCTTAAGTTGGAAGAGGCTTTTATAGTTCTTACAATATACCGGGTATTAGTACTCGGCTTAATACCGAAAGACATACGATTAACTATTAAACTACGAACTATTATAAACAATAAATATACGGGGTGACCGAGTCTTTTTCTAATATCTAACACCTACTATGGGTAAGCTTATATCAGACACATTAAAACTAAACTATGTGTAACCTAATGAAAGCTTATACACCTACTGCATCTATGTTTTATATCAACTGCATCACAGTTATAAAATCTCACATAGACAATTTAACAAACACCTTGTGTGCGAATATGAAAACCGGAAATGACTACAAACCACACCCAATACATATTGGATTAGAAATAATCCACCTATAATCTTTAAAAAATATAATATTATACGGATTTTTAGTCAAAAAGATCTCATCAATTGGAGCAAAAATGAGTTTAGAACAAGCTCTCACTACAGGCTCATCAATTCCATTGCATATCCTAATGAAACCTTATTCACCTACTGCATCAATGTTTTAAATCAACCGCATCAAGAAAAAAAACACTAACAAAACATAATAATAAATATAACAGGTCTAAGCATCATACTATTGTCAACTGAATACAATAACAATTAAAAAACACATGGTGCATCAATGTTGTAAAACAACTGCAGCAAGTAACTAAATACACATACTGAATATCACAGGTCTAAAATCAAAGTAGGTCAACTGAATACACTAAATTCAAACAAATAATGAAGTGTTGGTGCAGTAAACATATACTGCATCAACATTTCAAAACAACTGCATCACATATACAACTACATATATTTGTCATTTGTACTGATACAATAACAAAACACACTAGCCAACAGATTCTTATTTTTAAGAAACAAAGACCTACTACATCAGCATTTCTGAACAACTGCATCATACATATAACTACATATACATGAATTATTTACTAATAAATAACCAAAAAATAAGCTAATATATATATATATATGAATTTGCCACAAACATATACCAACTGCATCATTATTTCATAATTGATGCATCAAACATATAACTAAACATACAGGTCTTTTTATGCTAAAATAACAAAACACATAGCTAATAGATATAAATTTGTCACAAACAAACACCTATTACACTAGAGTTTTAGAACAACAACGTCATACATACAATTACACACACGGCTTCCTCTATGTCTCACGTAGCCTATCATCCACACCCATTTATATTTTTTAACCTCGGTAAATAAGTGCAAAAAATTTGGTCTAGGGGCTGTTTGGATAGGCTTATTATGAGCTGTTTAGACAGAAAATAAGTGCACAACTATCTGGTCTAGGGGTTGTTTGGACATGCTTATGACGGGATGTTTGGGCAAAAAATAAGTGCAAAACTATCTCAACTATGGGTTGCTTGAACAAGCTTATTAAAGGGATATTTGGATTTTGGACACACCTTACTCATAAGCTTATTAAGACTTATTATAGGCTATTTTGGCAGGAAATAAGTGCAAAGCTATCTCGTTTAGGGGCTGTTTGGATAAGCTTATTAACGTCTTGTTACAAATTACTCACAAAGGACTATGTAACCATATAAGGCCTTAATCATAATAATTATATTTACTAATAATAATTATGTCCAAAGTAAGTGAAAACACATTTTTCACTAAGTTTGTCCAACACAAATGAAACCATATACACCTACTATGCATAACTTAATGAAACCATATACACCTACTGCATCATTATTTTATATCAACTGCATTAGTGTTTTACATCCACTGCATCAGTTTTTTACATCAACTGCATCACTATGTTATATCAACTAAATTAGAACAAAAATCAAGGAAACATAAATGAAACCTTATACACCTACAGCATCAGTATTTTATACATCTACTGTGAATAACCTGATGGAGAACACATCATAATTAAACAAAAAAAATACATCTACTATGCATCGATAACTTAAAAAAACTGCATCAAGCAACATAAACACATATTAAATATCATAGTTCTAAGATCAAACAAGGTCAACTGAAAACACAAAAAATCATACAAAAACATAAGGAATCAATTTTTAAATCAATTAAATACACTAACAATCACACAAAAAGATATTCGAATTAAAAAAAGTAAATTAACAAAAAAATATAAAAGAACATTAAAAGCTTACTATCAGTTGAGAGGCGGAGAATGTATCGGTGAGGCGATGACAGAGGCGGTGAGACGGTGGTGATCGGTGAGGTGGTGACAGAGGCGATGAGACGGTGGTGATCGGTGATGCGGTGAAGGGTGGAGAAGAAGATGTGTCGATATGATGAAAAGGGATGAGAAAAAGATAGATTTGAGATAAAAAGTGTAAATGAAAGAAATAAAAACTTTATATACCCTAGGTTTTAAATGTCTACTATACCCTTGGCAGTTAAAATAAAAAGAGGGTGGGAATAGGACACGTGGCGGGCTCTGGTTCCTTCCTAGCCTTTTTATTTTAACATCCCTTCTCAATATATCCCATCTCTCTCTCTCTCTCTCTCTCTCTCTATATATATATATATATATATATATATATATATATATATATATA